>RJWJ010001527.1:0-25125 GCA_004363605.1 Indri indri | reverse complement strand
TTTTCTGATATGCAACTGAATTGAGTTTGCTAGGATTCTATTGAGAGTTTTTGCATCCATATACATAAGAGATATTGGTCTGTAGTTTTCTTTTTTTGTTGTGTCCTTTTCTGGCTTTGGTGTCAAGGTGATACTGGCTTTGGAGAATGAGTTGGGGAGGATTCTTTCCTTCTCAATGTTATGAAATAATTTTCGCAGTATGGGTACCAATTCTTCTGTGTAGTTCTGGTAAAATTCTGCTGTGAAAGCATCTGGTCCAGGACTTTTTTTTTGTTTTTGGAAGATTTTTTTATTGTTGCTTCAATTTTATTGCTCAATATTGGTCTGTTTGGGAGCTCTGTTTCTTCTTGATTGAACCTAGGGAAGTTGTGTGTTTCCAAGATTTTGTCCATTTCCTCAACATTTTTAAGTTTATGTGCATTGAGATTTTTATAATATTCAGAGATGATATTTTGTATTTCTTTGGTATCAGTTGTAATATCTTCTTTTTCATTTCTGATTGAGCTTATTAGAGTCCTCTCTTTTTTTTTGTTTCTGGTTAATCTGACAAAAGGTCTATGAATTTTGTTTATCTTTTCAAAGAACACAACTTTTTATTTCATTAATCTTCTGTATAATTCTTTTGTTACCTATTTAATGTAGTTGTGCTCCGACCTTAGTTATTACTTTTCTTCTGCTGGGTTTAGGATTAGTTTACTCTTCCTTTTCTAATTCCATGAGATTACTTATTAGGTGGTTGATTTGTGATCTTTCTGTCTTTTTGATGTAGGCATTTATGACTATGAATTTTCCTCTTTGTACTGCTCTTACTGCATGCCACAGATTTTGATAACTTGTGACCCTTTGTCACTTAGTTTGAGGAATCTTTTGATTTCCATCTTAATTTTTTCCTTGACCCAATACTCATTCAGTGGTAGGTTATTTAAGTTCCATGACTTTGTGTAGAGTTGAATGTTTCTGTTGGAATTGATTTCTAATTTTATTGCACTGTGGACTGAGAAGATACATGCAGTCTGGGCTGAAGTTGGGAAATGTCTGTGTGGGAACAAGCAAAATGAAACCTGAGGAGATGAATCCCCCTGAGGAAAACAAACGTACATGGTGGTTAGAGAAGCAATATTGCACCTGCCATCCCGGCTCAGGTCTGTGGGGGTGGGAAGTGCCCAGGAGGGCTGGGAACCTGGTTCCCTGCCCACAAGAAGCTCCTAGCTCACTGGAAGCAGCAGCTCCTGGGCTTGTGTGGGCCCAGAAATCTCTCCAGCAGCTCAGGAACCCACTGACTGTCAGAGATGCGAGGGAAAGAGAAACAAACTGCTCCACCTGCCCTTCTCACTGGACTCCAAGCCTCTCAGGGGTTGATTTCTGCTGATACCTTGCTCCTTTTTGTTCTGCTCCACAACTTCCTCCAGTGGAGTCTCCTGAATGTTCCAACAACTTTCCTTCAGACCCACATCTGATCTGTGTTTGTCTGTTCATTTTTTCTCTTTCATCTAAAACTTTCCCTTATTAAGATGCTCTGGCAGCTGGTGTCTCTGGTCAGCCATCTTCCTAGTTACTCTTTAAGACCCAGATTGAAGGTCATCCCCTCCCACCCTACTATGAGGTCTTTTACAACTCTTACAAAGTATGCTTCCCTCACTATTCCCAAAATCTCTTTACATCTTCCCCAACCACAGGTCACATTATATACACAAAGCACTTGTGTGTTTTTCTTTCTAATTTAAAGGATTGGGAGCTCATCACGGTAAGAACAGCATTGAATTGAGGTTTCTAGTTGCAAGAACTCTCTTATGTCCTGCTATATAGGAGGTACTCATGAAATATAAATACATAAATGAGCTAATGAATGAATAAATAAGGAAAAGAATAAATGAATACACACTGATCTGGGATTACTGTAGATAACCAGGTAAAAGAGATTATACACAGTGCTGTTTGCAAGGTCTTTGAAAATAATTCTTCCTTTTAAGAGATTTTGATGGGCAGTGTTGGAACAAATGTTTTCCATCAAATGGTTGATGTTTTGCATACAGAGGAGTTGTGATGATAAGGAACAAGGGTTATAGCCTATTGCCTGGGACTTGAAAGAGCTATATAAAATACTAGGATTAGGTATTACTTACAAAATTATGGCTCTTTTTCAAAGATATCTGGATTTCTGAATTACGTTCTTATACCTGGAACAACAAAATAGTAACCTACTTTCAAAAAACCAAAATCGCCTTGTGTATAGTTAGAATTCCTAGTAAAATTGGCAGGGGAAGCCTGCAATGTACTTATTGCTAGAGTCAACTTCAAAATATTTGGGGCCTAGTCTACCAATAATCAAACAGAGGGGTTTACTTCCTGAAGTGGCCTTTCCAGAAGGGATGTTTGGGGGAAGTAGCCTCTCCTTTCAACCAATATTTATGAAGCATCTACCCTGTGAGAGCCTTTGTGCTAAGCTCTGTGAGGGCTATAGAGAGATGAATAAGCCATGGTTGCTGCTCTCAAGGAATTTTCAATAAAGTATTTCTTTTCAGATGTCAAAAATGAGGAGTACTATCTCTACATAAAGAAATAAGATAGTCTGCAGCAGAGAATCACATACCAACTCTTGGTATAATTATAAAAGCCACGTTCAGAAGTGATTTCTTTATAAAACTCTCATTTCCATTTGAGTTCCTGCTTTGAGGATTAGAAGGTACAGATCATCTAATAGAGTAAACCACATGCAGACATCACCTTTCCATTTGTTTCTAATTCCCCATGATCATCAGATGATAGAGAAAGGTTAAAAAGAGAAAAAAAATAGAAAAAATTTGTCATCTATAACCCAAGTGAACTCACCTCCAAATCATACTGGGGCCTTAGAAGTGGACTTTCAGGAGAGGGAAAGTAAACCAAGGGAGCTGGCTATGGCTAGGAAAACTGACCAAGCTCTAGAACTGTCCCTGGAAAGGCATGGCCAATGTCTACAGGACATAATTTTGTACCCCTATGTAGTAAACTTTCTGTTGAGGGGCTTCCACAAAATGCAAGAAATCCAAAGTAGTAGCAGGAATCTCCTAGCAGGGGTCCTATCCCATTTAAAGTTGAGACTGTAGTTAAAGGGAACAACATCCAATCCAACCTCAAGCAGAAAGAGATGTGCAATAATAATAATAATACCTGAAATTTAGTAGTAGTGCTTACTACATGCCAAGAAGTGTAGTAAGTGCTTAATCTTAAAAACCATGCACTAAAAGTTATATTTTACAGATGATTAAACAGACTTGTAAAGGTTAATTCTCTTACCTGAGGTCACAATATTAGGAGGTAGCACCAACTTCTTTGATTCTAGAATCTGTACTTCTGAAGATCAATAACTAGGTGAAGGATCAGAAATTCAGCCAAATGGGCTGAGCTTCAAGGGCAGGACTCCAGTTCCAACATTTATAAGACAGAGGCCTGGTCACAATGGCAAGCATAGAAAAAGTCTGAGAAAAACATGTAATTCCCTGGGCATAAATAACTAGGATCTGCAAATTTAGGGCAACAAAACCAATTTTAATTCCCTAGAAATGAGATGAGTTCCAATGAAAACAGGAAAAAAGGAAGTGAAATTAAATGTGACATACAATATTTGAGAAATACCTAATATTAAGAATATTTTCTTCAGTTGTTTAATGTTGAGTGTAAATAAGGTCCTGTATCACCTCTCTTAAACATTGTTTAAAAATGTGATTCTATTATAATATGGGATGACTTGGGAGAACCTACATTGGAAAAGACAAAAGACTGTGGTGCCAATCAAGGTATGAAATCCTAGAAAACAGTAATCTCAACTTGATGAGACATCAGAGAAGAAACTGAACCAAGACCTAGGAATATTACCAGCTTTCATTAATGCAAGATACTGCAATAAGTATTTATAAAGAAATTGAATGAATGAAACTGGCCTTGGTTATTATCCTCTTCTTACAAGCCTCCGTTTCTTAGGAAAAAGAAAAAATTCACAGAAAGCAGATAAAGGTAATAAATAAGTGGAATTTTAGTTCTACTCCATGTTAGACAACCACTGAGCTTCACAAAATGGCTTCTATTCCCAGCATGCTCTTCACCCGTTACCCCACTTAAAGCTAGGGAGAACACGCTGTCATTCTGCCACTAGATGGTGATGCCACAAATTGGGATGGACAGTACTCTGTGGACCCTAAACTTATAAATATAACAATTTAGAGAAAAAGCAATAAAGATTAAATATACACCAAAATGCAATAAACATTAGAGTGATGCCGAGAACAGTGCAACAAACAAACAAAATATACTGAAATAGTGTTGTCCCAATGGGACATAAATCACTAAAGATCCTACTTTATGACTAGATTCTCTCCCAGATACACTAAGATATAATGTTATTTGTTCAACATATTTTGGTTCCCAATATTTTTCCTTTCAAGCTATTGAAGTTAATATTTAACAAACACATTTTCTGCCAAGTTTTAATGTGATATCATCCTCTGAAGAAACAAAGTCCAGAAATAATTTTTCTTTTTGGCAATATTTATTATTATTTTGACACGAAACCTGAATTATTATTGAAAGTAAATAGGAAATCAAGGACTCAGATCTCTTGAAATTTTTTAAAGTGCTCTCAAGGTTAACATGTACTCTGTGGCAATGAAAAGGCGGATAAATAAAGGCTATATGGTGTCACATAATCTGTAATATTTCCTGTAACTGTGACTACATTTTATATAAAATTTTCTAGCTGACAAATTTAATTTTCCCTTTTGGTTTTGTTTATACATTAGAGTTCCTGGTGTCATGGAACCGAACACAAAAACCAGGTGCTTCATGTCTTTCTACTTTTCTTTTGATGCTTTATCTGTCATTTATAGCTGCAAACTTCCTGTAAGATCTTTTTATCTTGAAATAATTACATATACAATGTAGAATTTATATTATAATATCATCATTAATTATATAATTTGTAATATATTAATTATATAAACATGTAATTATGTTATTAATTATACATTGCATATAATTATATTTTTACCTATATATGCTTTATGTGTGTGTGTGTGTGTGTGTGTGTGTGTGTATGTATGTATATATCTCCACTAAAAAAGGTCTCAACTTAGTGAGGGAAAAACCAAAAAGGAACTAACTTGAGTCCTACTCAGGAAGTTTCTGGAAAACCTACTGGAACAATGTGGAAGACAGCACATTCCCGTCTTTACCCAGTTGGTGGTGTTTAAAAGAACCACAGAAAATGAACCAGCTTCCAGCCAGTTAGCCAATTCCAAAAGGCAGATGGCTACAAGTGCCTGGGCATTGAACGTTCTCATCTAATATGGCACACCAAAGCTGAAAACTGGCCCTGGTCCAACAGTTTCATCTTTCAATGAATGTGTGTGTGTATTTGTGTATATAAAATAACCCATGTGCGTGTGCATGTACACACAGCCAATAAATACAGTAAGAACTCCACAGAAATTCTGATCTAAATTTAAACAGGAAATAAAGTTAGGTCATTGCTACCTTGAGGTCAGGGAAAGGATAACAATTGCAATAATTTTGCAAAACATATTCAAACAAGGAAACAGGAGGGTGTGATAAGGCTTGCCGGTCTACCAAAACAGTCCAAAAAATGGTTTATGATAAACATCCCAGGCCCACAGAAAGGCTGTGAATGCCAGAGTGAATTTTTCCATTCTTCAGCTCTGCCTTTATTGTGAAGGTCTGGACTGTAATTAGGGCTCTTTTGAACGGGCATTGGAAAGACAGTGAGCAGGGCCAGTTGTGAGCATTTGCTTCTGTTCCAAGGGAAAAATGGCCCAGTCAGTCACTGAGAGTTTGACTCCTTAAAGAGCCTTACCATTTCTTCACAGTTGTTTGTTCTGAGAATACAGATAGACCAAGAAAAATCTGAAACCCTACAGAAGCATTTCTTTCACAATGAGCACTACACTGAAGCATATAGTATTTGACAGCCTTTTGTGAGAAGCAGAGTCCATGGATTTTTTTTCTCCAGCAGTGATATCCTTTTACCTCATTATAAAATATAACCTGTCATAGCTAAATTGAGGAGTTTTTCAACAGGGCTGGAAAATTCATTTTTAATTATTGTATAGGAGAATGCTTCTGAATTATCAACTGTGCAGAAAAAGGCTGAAAGGCAATCTGACCACTGCAAGAAACAGACATTCCTTGATAAAGAAGCTATGTTGTTGGGTTTTCAGTTTCTCAGGTGATGGTGCTTTGATACTGTTGGCTTTGAAATCCATATAAGATGAAGAAGAAAAAGAAGCACTTTCATAAGCCTCATAGTATTATGTATACGTTTAACTGTGTGTGCATGAATTGGTTTAAGGATTTTATTGGGTTACCAGTCTTAGATTATAAACATCTAGATGTGCACTCTAAGACAATTTCTAGTGGAAGTTTCCTTTATAATAGCTTATTGTGTTGGTTACTATTGTAAGTTTTGACAGACTTGCTTCCAAATTCAAGCTCAAGCCACTAACCAGCTGCTGACCTTGGCAATTACTAGCTCTCTCTAACCTCGGTTATCTTATCCACAAAAGAAAGAGATCATCATACCTACATGATATGATGTTGAGAAAGTTAAATGAGATAATGAATGTAAGGAGTTTAGCAAAGTGCTCAGTGCATTATAACCACTCAATAAAAGGGTTGCTATTATTACTAGAAGCATTTTGCACCAATTTCTGATAGTTTTGGCTGGGAATAAAAATTGCATTTCAAAGCTAGCCTAAGTATTAGAAAGAAGTGTCCCTTTTTTGCAGGTGGGCATAGAGCAAAATATCTCAGGTATATATCTCCAAGTTACAGAAACAGGACAGGAGCCAAACCAATAGACCCTTGGACATGTAGCACACTGACTCCTATTTCAATTAATCTCCTCTCAGAGGCATTATTTTGATTCTACAAATTAGTCAGTCAATCAAGCTATTTCTCCAAAAAAAGTTTCCAGTGGACAAATAACTCTGTACAATACCACATACAACAGAATGCTTCAAGAAGTCATGCAGTAAAGAAACTGTTTACTTTGATTCAGATGCCCCAAACCTAACTGATAATGCAACCCTTTATTACATCCAATGGCTATTGCTGTGCTAATAATTCATTCAGTACTCTTACATGCCAGCCACAGTGTCGAGGATTTTACATGTATTAACTCATCAAATCACAATAACAAGACTATGAAATTGGTGCCATTATTATTTCTATGTTACTTGCTCAAGACTACTCAGCCACTAAGTGATAGCAGGATTCAAATCCCAGTATTCTGAGATGAGTCACATTCTGAACCAGCATTTTACATTTCTTCCCAGGATGTGGTAGGAGACCTATTATGTGTATAAGGAATGATGCAAATAACAGAAATCCTAGTCAAAACTGATTTAAAGAATAAAGGGAGGGAGGAGCCAAGATGGTGGATGAGAAAAGCCGCCAGTCAGAGTGTCTCTGCAAAAAAGATGAATTTTAGAAGAAAGAGAAAAAAATAAGCTAGCAGAGAAACATAGATTGGGTGAGGGTCGGAAGGAAGGGTGCTTGAAACTACAGAAGACTCCACAGGAAGACGTTGCAGAGGAGAACTGGAAGGAGAAACGTCCCGAGAGGCTTGGAGACCAGCGACAAGGGTATGTGGAGCAGTTAACTTTCCCCTCCCTTGCATCTCGGACTATTGGTGGGCTCCTGAGCGGTTGGAGAGACCTGCCGACACCAGCCCAGAGACGGCTGCCACCAGTAAGCAGTGGCCTCTTGCAGACTCAGCGCTCGGCTCCTAGCTCCCTCGGGGCACCTCCCCGAGCGCAGACCTGAGCCTATCGGCAGACGCCATAGTGCTCCATTCTCTCCTTCCCCCTCCCTGCCCATGGGTGCCCAGGGAGACAATTTAGCCATCACGCAAGGCATCTCCAAGGAACAGGACCTTTCCTTTTGGGGCCCTACAGCAGACTGAGGGGTACTCAGACTGTGAGCTCCCTACCTGACAGCCCTCCCAGGTGCTACTTGCCTGGGGACTCCAAGAGAGTGGGGCAAATCCCAAGGTGGAATGAAATCAATCCAGCTTGGGCAACCTGTAGGTGATTGAAGACCAGCACTCCTCCCTCTGGCAGGGTCAGGGATTGATCTCCAGGGTCCAGGGGACAGGCCTGCAGACCAGACCCCGTAACACCCAGGTCAGGATCGCACTGCCCCGGGGCACAGAAGAGAGATCTGTGAAAGAGCCTACTGAGGAGTGTGTGCCTTCAGGGGCAGATCAGAGTGTCTGAGTAGCAGCCCTCCTCCCAAAGGAGGGCTGTGCACCCAGCTCAGGCTGCAATCCTGGGTAGGGAAGCTCCCGGCCCATGTCACAGCCAGGGGAGATCCATCAGCCTGAGGTCCCGCTTGCTGTCAGAGGCCTGGGAGAGGCCACGGAGAGGGGGAGAGTAGATGGGAGCGAGACCTGCTCCAGAGTGCAGGTCTTGGACAGCCCCACCCCCCAAGCCCAGAATTTCAGCTGAGTGGAGCCATTTCAGCCCCTCCCGGCACCTTTGCACAGAAACAAAGAGCAGACCATTGACTCCTGCTAACAGCAGTTGTGGAGCCTGAGGGCAGGCTTACCCAACCCAGCCCCACCCAGACTCACTCCCGGTCCTGCCCCCACTGAGGTGGAAAACAAGGACACACCTGGAAGTCCCAGGGCCCCACCCACCACCCGAGGCACAACAGGGCCTCTCTAGAGGAATAAGGGCTAGCTATAGGGCCCAAAAACAGCAGGCTCCTCCCTGCAAGTGCCACCTACTGACAGGGAGGTCATCCTGCACACCTTTTTACTGCATCTACCGATTCATCATAAAGGTGTGGTCGAATCTCACCCACAAACGCCACCTACTGGCTCAGAGACTAAACGGTGTGTCATTATCCAAACGAAAATCTAAAGGCAAGAAGGAACAACTGATCCAGATGGGAAGGAACCAGCGAAAGAACTCTGGAAGTATGAAGACTCAAACGGAAGCACACCCCCAAAGAGGAAAAACAGCTCCCCAGCAATGGACATTAACCAAACTCAGAACACTAAAATGACAGAAGAAGAATTTCAAACATGGATTGCAAGAAAACTGAATGATACGCAAGAAAAAATGGATAACCAGCACAAGGAAACGACAAAAAAAAAAATCCAGGACTTGGAAGAAAAATTCACTAAAGAAATTGAAATATTAAAGGAAAATCAAACTGATCTCCTGGAAATAAAGGACTTATACAGGGAACTACAAAACACCATGGAAAGCCTCAAGAACAGGGTAGATCAAACAGAAGAAAGAATCTCAGAAATTGAAGACAACTCCTTCCAATTAAATAAGTCAGTCACAGAAATCCAGCAGAAAATTAAGAGAAAAGAAATAAGCCTACAAGAAATGTGGGATTATGTGAAAAAACCAAACGTGAGGGTCATAGGGGTTCCAGAAGGCAAAGAAGAAAACACTCAAGGGCTGGATAAGCTATTTGAAGATTTAATAGAGGAGAATTTTCTAGGCCTTGCTAAAATCTAGATATACAGGTACAAAAAGCTCAACGGACCCCAGGGAGAGTCAATGCAAATAGGAAGACACCACATCACCCAGTCATCAGATTGACCAAAATAGCCACTAAAGAGGCCCTTCTATGAGCTGTAAGGTGAAAGAAACGAGTAACATACAAAGGAAAGTCCATCAGAATAACACCAGATTTCTCAACTGAAACCCTACAAGCAAGAAGAGACTGGGGCCCCATTCTCACTCTTCTGAAACAAAAAAATGCCCAGCCTAGAATCTTGTACCCTGCAAAACTAAATTTCATATATGAAGGAGAAATAAAGACATTCTCAGATAAGCAAAGACTGAGGGAATTCACCAAGACAAAACGAGCTCTCCAAGAAGTACTCAAGAGAGAATTACATAAGGATCAGCATGATAAACACTCTCGAATGTGAAACCACTCAAAAGTTAAAGATCAAAGGCTAGATTCCATAATGGCTCAAGAGAGAAAACAAAGCAACAGAATGCAACCCAACAGAATGAACAGTAATTCACCCCACTTATCGGTTCTCTCAATCAATGTGAATGGTTTGAACTCCCCTTTCAAGAGACATAGGCTGGCTGAATGGATAAAAAAAAACAAACCAAGCATCTGTTGTCTCCAGGAAATGCATCTAACCTGCAAGGATGCTTTAGACTCAAAGTAAAGGGGTGGAAATCAATATTTCAAGCAAATGGAAGCCAAAAGAAGGCTGGTGTGGCAGTTTTGACCTCAGATAACTTGGTTTTTTAAATCAACAAAAGTAATGAAAGACAAAGGGGGTCACTATATAATGGTGAAGGGTACAGTTCGACAAGAAGACATAACAATTCTAAATATGTATGCACCCAACTTAGGTGCACCCAGATTCATAAAGCAAACTGTACTTGATCTAAACAAATTGATAGACAGCAACACCATAATAGTCGGAGATTTCAACACCCCACTGACAGCACAGGACAGATCCTCCAAACAGAAAATTAACAAAGAAATAACAGACTTAAACAGAACTCTAGAACAAATGGGCTTGACTGACATTTACAGGACATTCTACCCAAAAACCACTGAATACACGTTCTTCTCATCAGCTCATGGGACATTCTCTAAGATTGACCATATTCTAGGACACAAAGCATGTCTCAAAAAATTTAGGAAAATAGAAATCATACCATGCATCTTCTCAGATCACAGTGGAATACAAACAGAAATCAACCCCAACAGAAACTCTCATCTCTACACAAAGTCATGGAAATTAAACAACTTTCTGCCAAACGATTCCTTCATAAATGAGGAAGTAAAGATGGAAATCAAAAGATTCTTTGAACTAAATGACAAAGGTGACACAAGTTATCAAAATCTGAGGGACACAGCCAAAGCAGTCCTGAGAGGAAAGTTTATTTCCATAAATGCCTGTATCCTAAAGTCAAAAAGATCACAAATAGACAACCTAATGAATCACCTCAAAGAACTGGAAAAAGAAGAACAGGCTGACCCCAAACCCAGCAGAAGAAGGGAAATTAATAAGATCAAATCAGAACTAAATGAAATTGACAACAGGGAAACTAAATGGAAGATTAATAAAATGAAAAGTTGGTTCTTTGAAAAAATAAACAAAATTGACACACCTTTGGCTAAACTCACGAAAAACAGAAAAGAAAAATCTCTAATAAGCTCCATCAGGAATAAAAAAGGAGAAGTTACAACTGATGCCATGGAGATTCAAGATATAATTTATGAATATTACAAAAACCTTTATGCACACAAACTGGAAAATGTGGAGGAAATGGACAAATTTTTAGAAACACACAGCCTCCCTAGGCTCACCCAGGAAGAAATAGAATTCCTGAACAGACCAATATCAAGGACTGAAATTGAAACAGCAATAAAAAACACTCCAAAAAAGAAAAGTCCCGGACCAGATGGTTTCACACCCGAATTTTACCACACCTACAAAGAACTGGTGCCTATCCTGCAGAAATTATTCGACAGCATCAAGAAGGATGGATTCCTCCCCAACACATTTTATGAAGCCAACATAACCCTGCTACCAAAACCAGGAAAGGACGCAACAAAAAAGGAAAACTACAGACTAATATCCTTTATGAATATCAATGCAAAAATTCTCAACAAAATTCTAGCTAACAGAATCCAGGTGCTTATTAAGAAAATAATCCATCATGACCAAGTGGGCTTCATTCCAGAGATGCATGGATGGTTCAACATATGCAAATCTATAAACGTAATTCACCACATAAACAGAAGCAAAGACAAAAACCATATGATTCTCTCAATAGATGCAGAAAAAGCATTTGACAAAATTCAACACCCTTTTATGATAAGAACGCTTAACAAAATAGGCATAGATGGGGCTTACCTAAAAATGATACAAGCCATTTATGACAAACCCACAGCCAACATCATACTGAATGGGGAAAAATTGAAAGCATTCTCACTTAGAACTGGAACCAGACAACGTTGCCCACTATCTCCACTTCTATTCAACGTGGTGCTGGAAGTCCTGGTCACAGCAATCAGGCAAGAGAGTCGAATTAAAGGCATATGAATGGGAACAGAAGAGATCAAACTCTCACTATTTGCTGATGACATGATATTATATCTAGAAAACCCCATGGATTCAACCAAGAGACTCCTGGAACTGATACATGAATTCAGTAAAGTGTCAGGACATAAAATCAATACACACAAATCAGAGGCTTTCATATATGCCAATAGCAGTCATACCAAGAACCAAATCAAAGACTCAATTCCCTTCCCAATAGCAACAAAGAAAATAAAGTATCTAGGAATATATTTAACTAAGGAGGTAAAAGACCTCTGTGGGGAGAACTATGAAACATTGAGGAAGGAAATAGCAGAGGACATAAACAAGTGGAAAACCATACCATGCTCATGGGTCGGTAGAATCAACATCGTTAAGATGTCTATACTACCCAAAGTGATCTACAGATTCAATGCAATCCCTATTAAAATACCAACATCATTCTTCACAGATGTAGAAAAATTAATTTTATGTTTTGTATGGAACCAGAGAAGACCCCGCATAGCAAAAACAATTCTAGGCAATAAAACAAAATGGGAGGTATCAACTTACCAGACTTCAAACTTTATTATAAGGCTGTAGTAATCAAAACAGCTTGGTACTGGCACAAAAATAGAGCCATTGACCAGTGGAACAGAACTGAGAACCCAGATATAAAACCATCCTCATATAGCCATCTAATCTTTGACAAAGCAGACAAAAACATACACAGGGGAAAAGAATCCTTATTCAATAAATGGTGCCGGGAAAACTGGATAGCCACATGTGGAAGACTGAACCAGGATCCATGCCTTTAACCTCTCACAAAAATCAACTCACGCTGGCTATCAGATTTAAACCTAAGGAGTGAAACTATTAGAATTCTAGAGGAAGATGTTGGAAATACTCTTCTAGACATTGGCCTAGGCAAAGAATTTATGAAGAAGACCCCAAAGGCAATCACAGCAACAACCAAAATAAATAAATGGGACCTGATCAAATTAAAAAGCTTCTGCACAGCCAAAGAAACTGTCACAAGAGCAAACAAACAACCTACAGAATGGGAAGAAATTTTTGCATGCTACAAATCTGATAAAGGGCTGATAACCAGAATCTACTTAGAACTCAGGAAAATCAACAAGAAAAAATCAAACAACCCTATCAAAAAGTGGGCAAAGGACATGAACAGAAACTTTTCAAAAGAAGACAGAATAATGGCCCAAAAACATATGAAAAAATGCTCAACATCTCTAATCATCAGGGAAATGCAAATTGAAACCACAATGAGATATCACTTACCTCCAGTGAGACTGGCCTTTATCAAAAAGTCCCAAAACAATAAATGTTGGTGTGGATGCAGAGAGATAGGAACACTCATACACTGCTGGTGGGACTGCAAACTAGTGTAACCTCTGTGGAAAGCAATATGGAGATACCTTAAAGAGATACAAGTAGAAGTACCATTCGATCCAGCAATCCCATTACTGGGCATCTACCCCAAAGAACAAATGATACTGTATAAGAAAGATACCTGCACCCGAATGTTTATAGCAGCACAATTCACAATTGCAAAGATGTGGAACCATCCAAGTGTCCATCAATACGTGAGTGGATTAATAAAATGTGGTATATGTATACCATGGAGTACTATTCTGCTTTAAGAAACAATGGTGATCTAGCACTTCTTGTATACTCCTGGATAGAGTTGGAATGCATTCTACTAAGTGAAGTATCCCAAGAATGGAAAAACAAGCACCACATGTACTCACCATCAAATTGGTATTAACTGAACCACACATAAGTGTACATATAAGAATATCATCTATTGGATGTTGGGCAGGGGGGAGGGGGAGGGAGGAGGAGGGGACAGGTATTTGCCTACACAAAGAGTGCAGTGCGCACCATGCAAGGGATGGGCACACTTGAAACTCAGACTTGGGGGGGAGTGGGGAGGCAAGGGCAACATACATAACCTAAACATCTGTACCCCCATAATATGCTGAAATAAAAAAAAGAATAAAGGGAATTTATAGTCTCACTTAACTAAAAAAGAAGTGTGTGCTTCAGGCACCAGGTGTATATACAGTTTCATTCTCTGAAGGTCACTCATCCCTGACCTCCTCCTTGTGTCAGCTTCATCCTGGAGCCCCCTCCCCTTTTGACAGTCTCTCCCAGGTAGTCCTCATTTACCTCCAAAGAGAAGAGAAAGATTCTTTTCCTCAAACATCAAATACAATTTTTTGCTTCTTCCGATTATCGTATGCCCGACTTGGACAATTCACTATGGCCACAGAAATGTGATGTGCTGATTGTTTTAGGCATGTTTATCCCTAAGCGAATTAAGGAATGGATTGGCTTAGGCCGATCAGGGCCCATTTCTGAAGTTGAGAGTAAGGCCAACTCCAGGCAAACTGCATAACAGGGAAAGGGGGTTCTTTTGGAGGTGGGGAGAGGGAGAAATGGAGCCTTATAGATGATGCTTTGAATAACAGAGTTCCCATTCAGATCTGAGGTAAGTCTTCCATGGTACATATTTTCAAAAATACCGCTTTAAGTTTTTCTTATTCCTATATTGTCTGGTGGCTTATAGCAAAGTGGGAAAAAGGGTAATCATGGAACTGAAGTCAATGTAGACAATATGTCTAAACCTTGACTTACCTCTGACAATTTTGGCCCTTCTTCTGTTGGTCCTGATGGTACCTAGATCATAAATAGACTACAGAATGATTTTGACAATTTTTAATTGAAAAACAGAAGTGCCTCTGCAATCTATTTATTATTTTTATGTAAAAATACCTAAGTGTGTTATCTATATTTTTAGAAAAACCAAGGATATGGAAACAGAGAGAGTAGAAGTCACCTTTCCTTGGCTCACTCTTTCCATTCTCCTTCCCAGAGGTCATTGATTTGGTATAAATATTCCTAAACTTTACAAACATGTACACATATAAAAAATACCTTTTGTGACATAAATGGGAATATACTGCTCTTTTTTTTTTCAGTCAAATATACATCCAAAGAACTTTCCATCAAGACAAAGGGATCTTCTTCATTCTTTTTAATGTGGTACAAGATGTCACAGTATGGATGATCTGTCATTTAAGTTTTCCCAGTTGTTCATTGATAGATATTTAAGGGTTTCTAATACTTTAATATCTGAAAAAAAAAAAAAAGCTCAAACTCAAATGACCATCCCTGCACATGCTACTCTGTGCACATGTGGAAGTTTTTCTCTAAGGTAACAACCCACCAGTGAAATTGCTTGGTTAAAGGGGTTCAAGCACTTTAAATTTTGATAGAATTTACCAAATTGCCCTCCAAAAAGACTGTTCCAATTTATACTCCCACCAACAGCGTCTGAGAGTACCTGTTTTCCCACTGGATATTAGCAGTCTTTTTGCATTCAATTTCAAAGAGTAATCAACAGGACTCCAGTTAACTCTGTGATGAAAGTGGCTCCCTAAGTGCTTTAAGAATGTATCATTAGACACGAAAGAAAACAATTATTTGGTGTGACCTCACTCTGTGCTTGGTATAATAATAATAATATTAAAAAACCTCTTGATTGAATAGCTACTTACCTCAGACTTTAAAGACATTAACTACGTGCCTTACAGTGTTTTTAGGAGGTCAATAAAGGTCAATCATCCCCATTTTGCAGATGCAAACTTTAAAGCATTAAAAAAGTAAGTAAAAAATTTCTTATCAGGCTGCATAAAAGAATAGAAAATAAGAATACGGTTCTTTTGAGTTCCTACTCCTTCAGTTTCTATTGGTAAGGCAGCCTCCCACATCTAGAAACAAAACTCGGATGTATTTCCTTTTGCAGCCAGCCAAAGTCCAGTTACTTGCATTAGAAACATATTTCTGCTTTAACTTATACTTCAAGCTGAAATACGGCAGAGTGCAAGCCAGTGAAACTTCAAATTTAGTTTCTAAACATGTGGTGGCCTTTGCTCCCTCCCGTAAAGGTTACTAGTGTTCTTTCATTGGCTGACCTTGCAGATCTGAAAGGAAATGAAGAGAAAATAAGGGGCCATCTGCAGAATTCAACATTTACTTCCTTCTCCCCTCCTAGGCAGTGGTGGAAGAATTCAAGGACTTGTGAACTTGAAATCTCTGTACAGTAGGTGGCAGAAACATTGGCAACTTACTTAGGGCACTTCTAGGATCAACACTTTGATCTCAGCCCCAGACATAGGTCCCAGAGGGAAGCCACGTGGGGTTTAATGCACATCTTATTCCCTTGCAGAGAAGTTACAACTTCCAAAACATACTTGTTCACAGTCAGTGAAAATGAAATCTCCAGATTGATGACAGCTGACCAAGGGAAGGCAAGAACACCCCTTCACATGTGGGAACGAACTACTTGTGCTCTTTAAGATGAATACATTTTTCTGAACACTCGATCATTTTTTATCTTTCATTCTCAGGTCAACAAATTGTAATGGCATCGATACAAATATAAAGCAGTCAAAATGCTTCTGACAAAGTGGCTTTCCAGACCAGAAATGAATTTTTTCTTAAAGTAGTAATGCTTAGCTAGTGCAAGAGCAAATGTCAGTAACCTTATCTTTCTGCAAAGACTTTCCATTTCTCTTCTTTCTACTTCAGTACTTTGACTTCGAGGCACAATCCTGTTCTACATCTACCCAGGCTCCATCAGCATCCAATATTCCCTGTCTAAACCTTTGACACATTTGTCACAACAGCTAAGGTTGAGGAAAGGAGTTGAAACAATTTCACAAAGCTTGTTATGACTCACATGGCCCCTGTGTAGTCCCCTTAACATCCTTTGTTCCCCATCCTTCCAATAAAACATGAGCACCGGCCGTTTCCTCTTACACAGTGTGAGGCAGAAAGGCAGAAGCCTTTGAGCTCCCATTCCAGGCTACAGATCATTAGAGCAGATGATATTGCTCTGTACATCAAACCTTTCATGCCAACTTCTAAATGAGGGAGAAAGACTGACATGATGACAATGATCTATCAGTACCCCTTTCAATAAAGATGCCCCTTTTAATGAAGATTCTCCTTTTAATAACATTTAAAGAAAATTTTTGGGCCTTAGGACCATGTGGAGAGGGAGTCTGGGGTATAGGTGACCAGAAAACACAAGGTGGGGCAGAGAATAGGGACAATAAAGGACACATATTTGGTTTCCTGGCCATGTGATCCTGCTGCTTTGTCTCCTGCTAAGACCCACAGATCTGTGGCTCTTTAGAAGTCATCAGATAATTCCAACTGTTTTCTAAAGTTTAAAATCAGAAACTGATGGGCCCCGTTGGAGACATCTGTGGTTGAATATGTCTGTAAGACACAAGCATAATGACAACTTGTATTTTCAGAGGGTCTTTCTCTCAAAGCTCAAGGCATTTTGTAGATTTGATCTAATTATTCCTCTACAACATTGATGGCATGTAGGAAGTAAGTAGGAGACAGGGCAGTGAGTATTATGGGGTGAGGATATAAATACCATTATTATTATTTTTTGCCTAGGGAAAATAAAACATAGAATGTTTATAAAAGTGCTCTAAGGCAAGGTTTTTTAAACTGCTTAGCTGCTCTACTTTTTTATTCAAATAAAAACTAATACTGAACACTAACACAAAAAATGAAAACTCCTCTCAGAAAAAAATAAATAAATGCCAAACAGCCTTCAATGGAACTGTCTCAGGGTCCTACCTGTCTAACCTTTTTATCTACTTAACCTTATCCTTAAGACTCCATAGAAATCAGAATTAAAAAGAACACTTTTTCAAGTGAGGCAACAAAAAAACTACCAATAACTACTCTCCCAAATTCTATGCCAAGCAGACAATGCAACCTGCCAAGAATGACAGCCAGTCAGCTCCTGTTGTTACAAATGCACAGTATATCTTCAGAGACGGTCATAAGGTGCGACATAGCAGTATGATGTTGGCTGCGGGTTTGTCATTTATGGATTTTATAATGTTCCTTCTATACATAGTTTGTTAAGGGCTTTTATCATGAAAGGGTGTTAGATTTTATCAAATCCTTTTTTTTTGTATCTATTGAGGTGGTCATATGGTCTTTGCTTTTGCTTCTGTTTATGTGGTGAATCACGTTTATTGATTCTTGTAAGTTGTATCATCTTTTCATCCCTAGGATGAAACTCACTTGATCGTGGGGTATTATTTTTTTGATGTGCTGTTGAATTCGGTTTGCTATTATTTTGTTGAGGATTTTTGCATCTATATTCATAATGTATATTGGTCTGCAGTTTCCTTTTTTAGTTGTGTCCTTTCCTAGGTTTGGTATCAAGGTGATACTGTCTACATAGATTAAATTAGGGATGAATCCCTCCTTCTTGATGTCATGAATAATTTCTGTAGGATAGGGACCAGTTCTTCTTTGCAGGTCTGTTAGAATTTGGCTGTGAATCTATCTGGTCCAAGGCTTTTGTTGTTGTTGTTGAGAGATTTTTTATTACTGCTTAAATCTTCTTGCTCGTTATTGGTCTGTTCAGGATTTCTATTTCTTCCTGATTGAGTCTTGGTAGGTTGTGTGTTTCCAGGAATTTATCCATTTCCTCTATATTTTCTAGTTTATGTGCATAGAGATTTTCATAGTATTCACGAATGATATTTTGTATTTCCATGGCATCAGCTGTAATATCTCCATTTTCATTCTGATTGAGCTGATTTGGGTCCTTTCTCTTATATTTCTGGTTTATCTAGCTAGAGGTGCAGAGGTACATTGATTTTGTTTATTCAAAGAACCAACTTTTTGCTCCGTTGATCCTTTGGGGGTTTTTTTGTTTGTTTTGTTTTGCTTTTGTTTTCCATTTCATTTAGTTTTGCTCTGAACCTTGTTATTTCTTCTCTGCTGGCTTGGGGTTTGGTTTGCTCTTCCTTTTTTATTTCCTTGAGATGTGATGTTAGGCTGTTAATTTGTGGTCTTTCTGTCTTTTTGATCTAGGTATTTAAGGGTATGAATTTTCCCCCTAGGGTTGCTATTTACGTACCCCATAGATTTTAATAGCTCGTGTCCTATTTGTCGTTTGGTTTGAGGAAACATTTGATTTCTGTCTTAATTTCATCATTGACCCAAGGATCATTCAGCAGCAGGTTGTTTAAGTTCCATGACTTTGTGTACATTTGAGTGATTCTCTTGGAGTTGATTTCTAGTTTTATTCCACTGTGGTCTGAGAAGACACACCATAAGATTGTGACTTTTTTGAATTTTCTGAAACATGTTTTGTGGCCTGAGAAATGATCAATCTTAGAGAATGTCCCATGCACTGATGAGAAGAATGAATATTCAGTAGTTTTGTGGTAGAATGTTCTGTGAGTATCTATTAGGTCCATTTTTTCTAGAGTTCCATTTAAGTCCAATGTTTCTTTTTCAATTGTGTACTTCAGTGATCTGTACAGCTCTGTCAGTGGGTATTGAAGTCCCTGGCAGTTATAATGCTACTGTTTATCTCTTTGCTTAGATCTAGAAGGATTTGCTTTATCAATCTGGGAGCTCCTGTGTTAGGTACACATGTATTTAGGATTGTTATAGCTTCCTGTTGAATTGCTTTCTTTACCATTATATAATGACCATTTTTGTCTTTCTTTACCAATGTTTATTTAAAGTCTATTTTATCTGACATGAGAATGGCTACATCGGCTCTCTTTTGGCTTCCATTTGCATGGAATGTTTTTTTCCATTCCTTCACCTTGAGTCTGTGTGAGTCCCTGTAGGCTAGATGTATTTCCTGGAGACAGCAGATATTTGGGTTGTGTTTTTTCATCCATTCGGCCAGTCTATGTCTTTTGTGGGGGACATTCAGACCATTTAGGTTAAGTGTTATTGATAGTATTGGTATGTGGGATGTCATTCTGTTCATTATGTTGGCTGATACCTTATTGTTTTGTTTTCCCTCTTCTATTGTTTTATAAGAGCTTGAGCTTTAGCTTTTAGGTGTTTTTACACTGGTGTGTGTCTGTTGAGCTGATTCATGTATAATGCAGTTCTAAGTATTTTGTATAGGGAAAATCTAGCAGTGACAAATTCCCTTAGTGTTTCCTTGTCTGAAAAAGTTGTTATTTCTCCATCATTTATGAAACTTAGTTTGGCAGGATACAAAATTCTTGGCTGACCACTGTTCTGTTTAAGAAGACTACAAATGGGTCCCCTCTTCCTCTGGCTTGTAAGTTCTCCACTGAGAATTCTACTGTTAGTATGATGGGTTTTCCTTTGTAGGTTAGTTGTTGCTTTCATCTTGCTGTTTGTAGAATTTTCTCCTTCATTTTGACTTTGGCCAATTTGATGATTATGTGGCTTGGAGATGTCCTATTTGCTGTGAATCTTCCTGGTGTTCAACGACATCTTATATCCGGATATTTGAATCTCTGGTGATACCAGGGAAGTTTTCCTCAATAATTCCCTCAGATAGATTTTCCATGCATTTTGCTTTTTCTTCTTCTCTCTCAGGGATAACTACAATTTATATATTAGTTTGCTTCACATAAGTTCTATATTTCTCTGAGTGATTGTTCATTCTTCTTTATTCTCTTTTCTGCATATTTGACTGACTGAGCTAATCAAATAGCCCTGTTTTCAAGCCCTGAGATTCTTTCTTATGCTTGGTTTAGTCTGTTGTTGAAGCTTTCTGCTGTATTTTGAAATTCCCTAAATGACCTTTTTATTTCTTTAAGTTCTATTATATCCTTTCTTACACTGTCTAACTCTTTAACAACTTTTTCATTTTTTTAAATTAATGTCCTGAAATATTTCTGTGGCTTCTTTTTTATTGGTTTTCAACTTTTTCTTCAATTCCATTTATCTTATTTGCCATTCATATTCTGAATTCCATTTCTGACATTTCAACAATTTCCTTTTGGTTGGGCCCATTACTGTAGGTCCATTGTGATCCCTTCGGGGTGTAGAACTGTTTTGTTTTTCATGTTGCCAGAATTTTTTTGCTGGTTTCTTCTCATCTGAATCATCTTCTCTCAGCTCAGGGTTGATAGGTTTGCAGGGCATCTGTTCTCCTTTGCTAGGAACTCTCCTACTTAGTGAGAAGAAGGAAAGGTCCCTAGATGGCACTTTTGTGTCCTACTCTGGAAGCTTGACCCATAAGAGGAAGGGCAGGTGCATTGAAAACCTGTAATGCAGCTGTTCTGTTTTGACCCATTCCCTATGATTGTCACAGTTCAGGCCAGTGCTGGATGATCTCCATGTGGAGTGGTGGGTTGTTCCCCAGGCTGTTGTCAGAAGCTCAAGTTGAGAGCTGGCTGAGACCCTTTCCATGGAGACTGGCATTGCAGGGGATTGCTCTGCCTAGGTCTCCCTTCAGAGGTGACAGTGGCAGCTGGGTGAGGCTATCTAGGCAATGGCCATGGGTGTCCAGAGTACAGGCATTTTCTCAAACAGGTTCCAGCTGTGATGGTGGCTTGAGGCTGGCAGGTCCTTGGTGGAGTGCCGGACTGTGGGACAATTCCCACCAGGTGGCCAGTGGGAGCCCCAGAGCTGGGTCTCAGAGCTCAATGGCAGTGGGGAGCCTGGTCATCAGGTCGGCTGGGGGCAGCATTGGTGTCTCAGGGGCAGAGCTGCTGGATCCTGCAGCAGTGGAGGAGCCTCAGGGGAGGAGCCTCAGGGGTGGAGACGCAAGCCCTTGGGCAACAGTGGAGCCTGGATGCAAAGCCATGGGGCCTGGTGCCAGCAGTGGAGGCTCAGTGGTTGCAGCCACAGGGGCTAACCTGTGGGGCCTGGGAGTAGTACTGGAGACTCAGGGGGAAGAGCTGCTGCCCCAGCAGCAGCAGTGGAGCCTCAGGGGCAGAGCCTGGGGCCTGGGGGAGTGTGGTAGCCTCAGGGGATGGATCCATGGTCCTAGCAGCAGCGGTAGAACCTCAATGGTGGAGTCTCAAGGCCTGGGGCAGCTCTGGAGCCTTGGCAGTAGAGCCTTCGGCCTGGCAGCTGTGGTGGAGCCTGAAGGGCAGAGTCATGGCCTGGAGGCAGGGGAGGAGCTGCATGGGTGGGGCTGTAGGGTTAGACAGCAGCACAGGAACCATGGTTGTGGAGCCACTGAGGTGGAGGTATATTGGGCAAGGAGCAGCAGCCAGTGGGTATCATGGGGGTGGGGCTGCGTGGCCAGGCTGCCAGGTTATTGGGCTGTCCCTTTTCCAAGTCTGGTGGAGGCAGTCACCACAAGGCTTCTCAGGTGATGTCTTTGGCCTCTAAGACACCTATTCTGCTCAAGTCTCCTATTGTGAGGAGGAGTATTAAGCTCCCAATCACAGGGCACAATTGGGACAGCATCTGCTCTGCTTGTTCCTCCCCTGGGCCCAGGAGGGGTGATGTGGAGGCAGCTGCAGCAAAGCTAAGCCCCAAGTATACCTGGCACCCTGTACCTGAGAGCTCAAAATAGCATCAGCAGCAGTAACCCAGGAAAGGTGGCCACTAGATCCCTGCTGCATCTGCTCTCTGGTACAATGTTGCTGCACAGACTCCAGGCAGCTCCCTAGTCTGACCAGAGGTCTGTGGTGGCATTGGAGCCCCCTCACAGCTTGGGTGGCAGTGCCTGCTGGGAGAGCATGTAGCACCAGGCCTGTCTCCTCCTGTCTTTCTTATGTATGTTTGCCTCCCCTGTTACCTTATGATCTTGCAGAATGAATCACCCTGTCACCTTCTCCTTCACTCTGAATATCCCCCATCATTTCTCCAGTGTTTTACAATACTCTTTCTAAGAAGACCCATCAGTGGGTTGGCATCCACCTGTAACTTTTGATCCTACCTATCCTTGAGAGCAGTGTGCATGGGCTGCTTCTACCCTGTTGTCTTGCCCTCCCCTCCTCCCCCATCCTGCTCATCTTCTCAACACATTCTCCTTTGGGGAAAATTTGTTATTGTTATTGAGAAGCATTTTAATAACTGCATGGTATAATTATATTTGCCAACCACAAAATTATGACTCTGGTTATCCCAGGCATCCTGAGAACACAGATGGACCTTATTGACATGACTTATTATTACTATCTCATAATATCATGTTACAGACTCTACGGAGGCCCAATTTTCCCGGAGTGTCTGCAAACACCACCTTTGGTCTCTTAGACTTGACAAAGCAGGACTCAACCCCACTTCCACCCTTCTCAGGATGCTAACGCAGTGTTGGTAGTTGTAGCAAGTATATGTGTGCATTTAAGGAGATGTGAACTAAAAATATGGCCCTAAATGTCAGTTATGACTAAGCAGAAAATGTCTTTCTGTGGCAACTAAGTGACATGACTGACTACAACAGGTCCCAAACAATCCACGTCATCTTTTGGTGCCAAAGGAAGATTTGTGGCCTAGAATGAAAGTCATGTGATAAAAGTGTGTGAAATTCTGTTGAAAAACAATTCAAGCATCTTCCTGTATTTTTTCCATCCCATTCAGTGGAATTAGTAGCCATATCTTACATGTCATCTCTACCTAGTGAGACCTCCAAACACATGCTTTAAGGAAAATACACTGAAACACTGAAGACAAAGTTGGCTTAAGTTTCTGTCTTTGGCTGTTTTTGTCAATGCTAAAAAAAAATTTAAAAAATTCATTGTACAGAGAACTATGAAACATTGAGGAAGGAAATAGCAGAGGATGTAAACAGGTGGAAAACCATACCATGCTCGTGGGTCAGCAGAATCAACATTGTTAAGATGTCTATACTACCCAAAATGATCCACAGATTCAACACAATCCCTATTAAAATACCAACAGCATTCTTCACAGATGTAGAAAAATTAATTCTACACTTCGTATGGAACCAGAGAAGACACTGCATAGCAAAAACAATTCTAGGCAATAAAAACAAGGTGGGAGGCATCAACTTACCAGAGTTCAAACTTTACTATAAGGCTGTAGTAATCAAAACAGCTTGGTACTGGCACAAAAATAGAGCCATTGACCAGTGGAACAGAACTGAGAACCCAGATATAAAAATCATCCTCATATAGCCATCTAATCTTTGACAAAGCAGACAAAAACATACACTGGGGAAAAGAATCCTTATTCAATAAATGGTGCCAGGAAAACTGGATAGCCACATATAGAAGACTGAACCAGGATCCACACCTTTCACCTCTCATAAAAATCAACTCACGCTGGGTAACAGACTTAAACCTGAGGAGTGAAACTATTAGAATTCTAGAGGAAAACGTTGGAAATACTCTTCTAGACATTGGCCTAGGCAAAGAATTTATGAAGAAGACCCCAAAGGCAATCACAACAACAACCAAAATAAATAAATAGGACCTGATCAAATTAAAAAGCTTCTGCACAGCCAAAGAAACTGTCACAAGAGCAAACAAACAACCTACAGAATGGGAGGAAATTTTTGCATGCCACAAATCTGATAAAGGGCTGATAACCAGAATCTACTTAGAACTCAGGAAAATCAACAAGAAAAAATCAAACAACCCTATCAAAAAATGGGAAAAGGACATGAACAGAAACTTTTCAAAAGAAGACAGAATAATGGCCCAAAAACATATGAAAAAATGCTCAACATCTCTAATTATCAGGGAAATGCAAATTGAAACCACAATGAGATATCACTTACCTCCAGTGAGACTGGCCTTTATCAAAAAGTCCCAAAACAATAAACGTTGGCATGGATGCGGAGAGATAGGAACACTCATACACTACTGGTGGGACTGCAAACTAGTGCAACCTCTGTGGAAAGCAATATGGAGATACCTTAAAGAGATACAAGTAGAAGTACCATTTGATCCAGCAATCCCATTACTGGGCATCTACCCAAAAGATCAAATGACACTCTATAAGAAAGACACCTGCACCCGAATGTTTATAGCAGCACAATTCACAATTGCAAAGATGTGGAAACCATCCAAGTGTCCATCAATACACGAGTGGATTAATAAAATGTGGTATATGTATACCATGGAGTACTATTCAGCTTTAAGAAACAATGGTGATATAGTACCTCTTGTATACTCCTGGATAGAGCTGGAATGCATTCTACTAAGTGAAGTATCCCAAGAATGGAAAAACAAGCACCACATGTACTCACCATCAAATTGGTATTAACTGATCAACACATA
>RJWJ010001526.1:0-128507 GCA_004363605.1 Indri indri | reverse complement strand
AAAATACAAGATTTTATAGTTAACTAAATATAGCAAGACATACTAATACATATTTAAAAACCTGAGTTATCTCATGGTTTCTTTCTATCTCTAACAATTAATCATTGAAAAATAGTTAAGATGAGTCTTCCTACAATGAGGAAAATATATTGGCCTATATTATGTGATCCATTCACACAAATGTGATGTTTCCATTCTGCTATTCCTCTCCCTTTTTGAAGCAGCGCTTTGTAATTCTTTGTAGAAGAACTGTTAGGACTATGTAGGGGATACAAGCAATTTTAAACAAATAAAGCGGGGCCCTGCTCTCACTCTGAGAAGCTGGTCATATCTACCAGTCATTAACAACCAACTATAAATATGGGAATTAAAATTAAGATACAAGGTTGGCAGTCCCTGTCCTGGAATTGAAAGAACTAAACGTACTCTGTTGTAATTTTATGTGAATCTACTTGTACCAGATCCTGAAATGTTTATTCCTGCTCTCTCTGCCTAAACTTGATAATCATTTTATTCACTCATACCTGGTTAAAATTCTTAACCAAGTAAAATGACATATTTTTGCCTATTCTCTAAAGCTTGATATCAGTCTTTTCTGCTTTGATTGTACATACAGATTTTTCCACCCAGTTTTACCTGATATCTCAGACCAAGGTATTGGCTTAATCCTCTGAAACTGGGTATTTTCAGGCTATCCTTTTTCTACCCAAGTTGTATCTTTTTAACTATTGTATTATATGTAGTTTTTAATATCTTGGTCCTTGCCTCTTCTATCTTGTAACTCAGCAATGATACTAATTTAAAACTTCCTAACTGGATGAACATGTAAAATAAACACAGGCTATCACTTGTCCAATCAAATAGGGTAGAATCAAGTATAAAATATATGCCATTCTTTGAAATCATCTTCTCTCATATATCTGTATTGGTCCTGTCTAGAATCATGGTTGGGCGGGCTTAGGGAGAGGGGAAGGGGTTGTGAAAGGGACTCAGGAAGCCTAAGTGCTCCTCATGCTGAAGGCATTAGTTACACAAGTTAATATAGATCCAGGATCACCTGTCGTCCTACTCTTACTATGGATAGATACTCCATTTGAGGAATCAGAATTACTGGAAGGTAGATGTCACGAACAATATATCACTAATTTTGTTGTTGTTGTTGTTGTTCTACTTTTCCTCCAAGAGAATATACTTATATAAAAATAGTACCTGAAATACTGAGAAGCTAAGAAGAGCTTTCGGTAATCTGATAGGGCCAGAGGAGTGAAAACTGGAGTTCGGATGCTGCCAAGGAAAATGTGACCTGATAATGATGTCCATTCAGTGAGGACCATCTGGTCTACACCTTAAGAACAAGGAAGAAATAGAAATAGGCCTTCCCTCACAAATACTGAGGCTCAGCTTACAAAAATCAATTCAATAATTCGATTAAGGTGATCTACTTGTCTTAGACATTTATGTTGCTATAAAGGAATACCTGAGGCTGGGTAATTTATAAAGAAAAGGGGTTTATTTATCTCACAGTTCTGCAGGCTACAGGAGAAGCATGGTGCCAGCATCTGCATTTGGTGACAGCCTCAACACTGCTTCCACTCATGGCACAAGGGGCAGAGGCACTGGCATATGCAGAGATCACATGGTAAGAGAGGAAGCAAGAGAGAGGCAAGCTCTTTTTAAAAATCAGCTCTTGCGTAAATTAACAGAGTGATCTGCACCCATGGCCCATACACCTCCCATTAGCCCCTGCAAACACCGGGGATCAAATTTCAACATGAGGTTAGGGGACAAACATCCAAACTATATCACTGCCCTGGCCTAGTACCTTCTAAAAGCAAAAGCATGTTCCCCCTGGAGGAAGCTAACATTAAATTATCAGTAAAAAATAAGAAAATCAGGATTTATGCTTGCTTCAACTTATAATGTTGGAAGCTACAAACATTATTCACATCCTACAATAAAAAAAAGAAAGGATAATCTAAAAATCATAACTTTTCTTGAACCCATTAAAGAGTTGAGGTTGCAAAGAAATCAAGGAATTCCAAAGAGTGATGAGCCCCACGGAGAAGAGACAAGACATAATAATCTTTTCATGCTTGACAGAGCATAGTACAGAGAGGTGACTGTCATAAAAGGCGGTAAGAAAAAATCAGATAAAAGTGTAACTAATTTTAAAAGGCCAAATGTGAACCAAAGTATCAGTTTAGAATAACTGGAGGTCTCAGTCACAAGTTGAGTTTACACTCACTTATAACAGCTTCTCCACAGGCCTCAACTGTACTTAGAAGAAAGACGGGGGGAGGATCAGAGAGAGTTCCCCTCGGTAGCTCAGGCACATAGAGGACAACTGGCACTGGATGGTAGACGGGTGTGAAAACTGTATGTGTCCCTGAATACTTTCATACGAAGCAAAATGCTTCAGCTATGAGGAGAGAAGAAACAAACACCCTCCCTTCTGGGAACAGTGGAGAAGGAGTAAAAACAAACCTCATTTGCCTCTGGGGAGGTATAGAAAATCCTCCTTCCTGACCCCAGGAACCTGGAAAAGATCACTGCTTCTGAGAAAAGGGAAAAGAAAATTGTGTCAGCCCCAGGTGGTGGTGGGGTGGGTGGGATGAGAAACATTTTAGTCCTCAGTCTTGTACCAAATCAAAGCATAGATCTGCAAATGCTTGAGGAAGAGCAAAAAAAAATTCTTGGCTACTCAGCACCCACCATGTAAACAAGGTAGAGTTTGGCTACGACAGAATGGGGTTTAGGGATAGGGGAAAAACCAAAAGTCTCCCCAAGAACCAAACCTCCCAATCTGGGTGATAAAAGTTGTAGCATAACCTTAGGATACTATACAATAATTAAAATGAACTACGATGATCAAAAGTCAAACATAAAAGGATACATATTGCATGATTCCATTGCAAACTAAAATAAAATCTTAAGGCTCCCCTCCACCAGCTGACAGAATGGACGCCCTCTTGGCCAAGGTGATATCCTAAAATTAAATTGCCTGCCAGGAGGAGGGAGGTCAAACATGCCTCATCATGCCCCCCCTCCCTTCTTGGAGATATCCTTTGTAACCCATTTACAGGCCTAAGAGTATGCAAGACAAACCCGCAGGTCCTCAATTTACACAATAAATATATGTCCAGTGGTTTGTCTCTGATAAAGAGCTCTTTATCTTAAAACATTCCAAGCCTTTAGACAAAGCTTCATGTCTTTAACCAATAACAAGTCAAAGAATCTTTAAACTCACCTATAACCTTTAAGCCGCTGCTTCGAGATGGCCCACCTTTTCAGGCCAAACCAATGTATGCCTCCCATGTATTGATTTATGACTTTACCTGTAATCCCTATCTCCCAAAATGTATAAAACCAAACTGTAACCCAACCTCAGGGAGTCCAATTGCTCAAGGCCTCTTGGGTGTGTCTCTTGGTCATGGTCCTCAAATTTGGATCAGAATAAATCTCTTTAAAATTATTTTACAGAGTTTGGCTTCTTTTCTGTTAGCATCATGTGTAAAGAGTTTTAAAATAAGCAAAATTAATTCCATGCTATTAGAATTTATCAGAGAGTTTTCTTTAGGTGAAAGTTAATAGTGACAGGAAAGAGCCATGAGGAGGTTTTCTAGGGAGTTTACAATGTTTATTTTATGCTAATTATGTTAATGAGTACATTTTGCTACTACAAAACACTAGATTACATATTTCTGCTGCCAGGTATATAATCTAAATAAAAAGAAATTATAAAAATATAAAAATCCAGAGCAGTGCTTTGTAATATTAAAAAAAGTAAGGGGAAAAATGCTGAAATGAACTTGTCCACGTATAAATACTGTATAATTGGATTATATTTTCTAACTTCACTTAAGCAATTTCATTTATCTTTTTTCTTTTTCCATTAGAGTTTTCTGCCCAACACCTCAGACATCATATTTCAGAACAAATTAACTTAAGTATATCAATGGGATATAGCACTAATACTTCTCTAATCCACAAGTATTATTGGAAGCAATGTCGGGAACATGCAAATGAGGAAGGGAGACATAAAGAATAAATAATCCCCATGATGCGACAGAAGTTAAAACTGGTGTCTCTCTAAATAAACTGAAGGAGACTGGGATGGATTAGATTAAGGACATGTGTTTGGGGTCCGAAGGAAAACCAACAGGAAATCTGATGACTTTGCCATGATCATCCACAGTGGACGCCTGCTCATGCCACATCTGTAGTAGATCCTCTAAATCCTTAATTCTTGTTATTTCTCCAGAAATACGTATTTGAGCAGATCTCCACTAGCATGTTCCTAAATGCCTGAAGAAATCCACATAAATAAATAATTCTCATTCCAGCATTTCATATTTTGAGCAGATTTTCCAAGGTATTGGTAGCTACATCCCCCAAACACTTTGAAAGTTCACACTTTAACAACAAAAGAATGAGGCTGACAACACTCTCCAGTCATTAGTGATTCTAGTTTAAAATTTAAAAAAATTTTGTTAGTGACAGGGTCTCACTGTATTGCTCAGGCTGACCTGGATCTCCTGGCTCAAGCAATCCTCCTGCTTCAGCCTCCCACGTAGCTGGGATTTACAGGAGTGTGCCATACCCACCTGGCTGAGTTTGAAATTTTTAAGGGACAATGTGTACAGTATACTTCTCTTTAGCTTACATAATATGTTATTTGTTGTTACAGAGAAAATAGTTGAAAAATGAAGTATTTTTACTGGAGAATTGGAATATATAAAAAGTAAAATAAAATGGATACTCTAAAATGGAAAAGCACAACTGAACTTTAGATATCAATAGACGAGTTTATAAGTTGATTGGATACAGTAGAAGTCACTATTAGTGCAATGAAATATAAACAAATAGCATATAGCAAAACTGATGCATAGAGAAAAAGAGTGAAATTGAAAAAAGCAGAACAGACATAAAATATGCTGAAAAGTTAAACATATATGTAATGAGTTAATGTATGTAATAAGAAGGACAGAATAGAGATAATATAGCAGAACCAATATTCAGAGAGATAAAGAATGAGAAATTTCCAAAATTGATTTAAAAACTCAGGTTTCTGAAGCTCATCAAACTCTAAGCAGGATAAATTAAAACAAAACCTTATCTATGCCCATCATAGTAAAATGCTAAAACCTACAAAAAAGAAAATCTTAAATCTTAAAAATGGTCACATTACAGTCAAAGATCAATAGAAATAATGGAAGTGAGAATACAATGGAATGACATTTTTAAAGTGCTGAGAAAAAGAACTATAAACCCACTAAAAATATTTTTCAAAAATTGAAGAATATGAAAGTTTGTATGAAAACTTATGTTATTATACAAACAAAATCTAGGAAATTCATTGCAAGAGGACCTGTACTAGAAAAAATATTAAAGGGATTTCTTTGGGCAGAAGGAAAAGAAACATGAAAATCTTAGAGATAATGAAGATCATCAGAGAGGGAAAATATATGGTTAAATATAAATGGACATTAACTATACAAAACAATAATTGTAATGTCTTGCGAAGTTTAAAGTATTTGTAGCACTAAATTATATGAAACAATAACACAAAAGATGAGAGCAGGGTAAATGGAGATAATATCAAAGAAGAGGTAAAAGTAAACAGTTTTTAAAAATTGTAATGAGTCAAAGTTATATGCTGGAATCTCTAGTGTAATTACAAAAAGAATAGTAACCAAACATATTATTAACAAGTTAACTGAATGAAAGTATAATTAATTAAAAATTATAAGTGAGAAAACAAAAAGTTTGATTGTATATATAAATCGAATTATAACAGTAATATATTAAATAAGAGGGATAAAAATTAAAAGTCAAAATTAGTAGACTACATAAAAAAACTCAACCATATACCCTTTACAAAAGACTCACTTTAATATAAGGTTACAGAATGGCTGAAAATCAAAGAACAGAAAATGATATACTATGCAAATATTACCCCCCAAAAAGATGTTATATAAATAGAAGATAAAATGGATTTTAAGGCAAAAATATTACTAGAGAGTGGCATTGTTTATAGATAAAGGAGTTTAATCCAACTAAAATATATGACAATCCTAAAACTGTTTGCACCCAAATGATATACATAGCTTTCAAACATACAAAGCAAGAATGACCAAAAAAAGGACATAATTAAAGGAGAAATGTACAAATCCACAATTATAATGGGATACTTTAAGTAACAATTCTCAGTAGCTCATAGAATAGAGAGAAGTCCATGGGAGTATAAAAGATCTCAACAATACACTCAATAAAATTGATTGAAATTACATATATGGAACACTACACCCAACAATGATAGAAATCACATTCTTTTCAAGTGAACATGGAATATTTTCAAAAATAAACCATGTGCAGAGCCATAAAGACAACCCCACCAAACTTCAAAATACTGAAATCATTTGGAGTATATTTTCTGGTCATGATAGAATTAAGTTCAAGATCAATAAGAAACATAACTAGGGAATCCACAACTGTCTGGAAATTAAACAATGCATGTCTAAATAATTCTAATATCAAAGAAGAAATAAAAACAAAAGCAAAAAAATATTTAGCACTAAATAGCAAAGTCAAAACACATAGAAATTTGTGGGTTGCAGTTAAAGCAATGTTTTGGTGTGGGAGGGTTATAGCCTTAATTATGCATTATTTTTTCTAATAGAAAAGAAGAAAAAAGAAAAAATCAAAGATTTAAGTTTCTATCTCAAAAAGCTAGAAAAAGAAAAGCACATCAAATCTAAAAAATGTAGAAAAGAAAATCATTTCAAAAAAGGAGAAAGCAATGAAATAGTTTACAAACACGATAGAAAAAAATCAACTAAACCAAATGCTGGTTCCTTCAGATCAACTCCTAGAGGACTGATCAAGAAAGCAACAGAAAAAGTACGAATATCAATATCAGAAAGGAAAAAAGATATCAATACAGAATGTACTGACATAAAAAAATGAATAAAATAATACCGTGACCACCTTTACACCAATATACTGGATAACTTGGATGAATGGAGAAATTCCTCAAAAAATACAAATTACCAAAGTAGATAAAAGAATAAGAAAATTTATATAGCCTGAATATGAATACGAATATGAGTCTACATGTAAAACTTTTCCCACACACAATTCCCCAGGCCCAGATGATTTCACTGGTGATTTCTTAAAAATACTTCAGGAAGAAACATTACACAAACACTTTGAGAATACAGTATTAATAAAAGGAATCACTTCTCAATACTTTTTATCCTACCCAAGCTTGAAAAATACTTTAGAAGAGAGAAAATTACAGAACAATCTCTCTCATAAATTAAATATAAAAAAGTAAATATATACCATATTAATGGATGAGAAGATTTAATGTTGGAAAGGTGTAAATTCTCTCAAAATTAATCTACAGATTTAACGGAGTTCTAACCAAAATCCCCGCAGATTTTTTTGTGAAAATTGACAAGCTAATTCTAAACTGCATATGAAAATGAAAATGGCTAAAAATAGCCAAGGCAGTTTTGAAGAAGACTCAAGGTTTTATACAAACAAGCAGAAGGTTTATATTACTAGCTAGAAATACCTATTATAAAGCTATAATAACTAAGACAGTGTGGTATTGATGCAAAGATACACAAAATGACTAATGGAATAGAAGATGAGTCTAGAATGGATCCCTTCATATACTGTTAACTGACTGATGATAAAGGTGATAATGCAGTGCACTAAGGAAAAGAAGAGACCTTTCAATAAACACTTGTGGATAACTGAACGACCTTATAAAAAAATATATAAATATCTTGACACCAATCACCATAATTCAAAAAGAGAGAGATTGGAAATCCACATATGTAAGATAAAATTTTAAAGTGTTAAAAGAAAACTAATGATAATATCTTTTCTGCGAATAGGAAAAGATTCATTACATAAGACACAAAAAATGTCAACAACAAAGGGAAAAAATTGATATATAGAACAATATTAAAGTTCCAAATTTATTTCTAGGCTTTACATATTTCTCCCCCCCAACAAACCTCATAATGAAATTTAATCACTATGTTGGAGGTGGGGGCCAAATGGGAGGTGTTTACATCATGGGAGTGGATCCCTCATGCATAGATTAATGCCCTCCCTCAGCCTCCCACAAAGTTAAGGCTAAATTGCATAATACCACAGGTTGGCAAAGATGTGGAATAACTGAACCTCTCCTATACTGACCACAGGAATGTACACTTTGGACAACTCATTGGCAGAATCCTCTAAAGTTGAACAAATACACACCCTATAACCAGCACTTCCACTCCTAAGTGTATAGTCAACAGCAATGGGTATTTATGTTCACCAAAAGACATGTTTAAGAATGTTCATAGGCTGGGCTTGGTGGTTCATGCCTGTAATCCTAGCACTTTCCACACTGTCTGGAAATTAAACAATGCATGTCTAAATAATCCTTATATCAAAGAAGAAATAAAAATGGAAGTAAAAAAACATTTAGCACTAAATAGCAAAGTCAAAACACATAGAAATTTGTGGGTTGCAGCTAAAGCAATGCTTTGGTGGGGGAGGGTTATAGCCTTAACTATAATTATTTTTTCTAATAGAAAAGGAGAAAAAAGTAAAAATCAAAGATTTAAGTTTCAAGGCAGGAGAATCACTTGAGGTCAGGAGTTCGAGACCAGCCTCGCAAGAGCAAGAACCCTGACGCTATAAAAACAGAAAAATTAGCCAGGCCGTGGCAGCGTGTGTGACTGTAATCCCAGCTACTTGGGAGGTTGAGGCAGGAGGATTATTTAAACCCAGGAGTTTGAGGTTGCAGTGAGCTATGAAGACACCACTGTACCACTCTAGCCCAGGTAACAGAGGAAGAAATTGGATCAAAAGAAAAGAAACCCTAAAAATCAGATCGTTTTCCCAGGTATTGGATTTAGTGAAAGAAAAGAAGAAAACAAAGGTATGCTAAATTTCTCATTTTACAAAAGTAATCAATCAACAGACATAATTTGTTTCTTGATATTTAGGGAGAAACTGACTCAAAATATTAGAGAGAAATTGACTCAAAGTCATTTTTATAATTTTAAAAAACAAAATCTTAAAGTTTAATTTTTAAGTTAAAATACACCATAAACAAAGTTGAAAGAAAAAACCTGGATAAAAATATATAAACACATATAAAAAACATCTTACTTAACATGCTAAGGGTGATTATAAATCAATGGTTTGAAAAGTTTATGTAGTTAATTTAAATGACGTGTTACTGCATTTAAAAATTAATGTTTAAAAAAAGTTATGTTTCTGTATTTAAAAATTTATATACACACAAATATTAAAAACAAAAGGAATATACATCACAAAGTAAATAGTTGGCTATTTTTGAGTGGCAAGATGGGAAAATTTATTATTCCTTTGACTTACTTATATTTTTTAAAATTCTAAAAATCACTGCTCAATTCATTCATTCATTTAACAAATATTTATTGAGCAATAACTATGTGCCAGGCAGTCACTGAAGAAAAAGCACTCAAAAAAAACAAACAAACAAAAAAACACAGATAAAAATTCTGCCCACCCAGAGCTTTTATTCTTGCAGCAGGAAATCAGAAAATGAGCAAAACAGCTAAATAAATAGTATATATATCAGAAGATAATATGTGGTTTTGAGAAAAATAATACTGAGAAAGAGGATAAGGAGTTGCTGAGATAGAGTTCATGTTATAGTTTTTTCAAAGACGGTATGGGAAGGCCTCACAAGTGACATTAAGCAAACATCTGAAGGAGATGAAAGAACAGAATATAAAGACAGCTGGTTTGCTAAACAGAGGGAACACAAAAGCAAAATACTCAAAAGCAGTGTGTTCCTAGCAGGCATGAGAAACAGAATAATCAATAAGAGCACCTTAAAGTGTGTATTAAAGGTTGGAGAAATACCAGAAAGCAAAGATTCAAGGGTAGTTTTGTTAAGCACACCTTTGCACTCTTCTGAATAGTGTAAATTTTCTATAATAGGAATGTACTGTCTTTATTACTAAAAATAAAAAACAAAACCCTAAAAAAATCTTGTTGGAATATCAGTGTTTAAAATTTAGATATACTATATGCTCAGAACTATGCAAAAAATTATTTTTCTCATTATATAATCGATACGTTCTTACCGTTTGGAAAACATTTCAAAAATGTAGAAAATCGGAGGAAAATTTTTAAAAATCAGTTATTGGCCCACTGACTTGAGATCTTCCTGTGTCCAGTATCCATTATTCTAAACGATCACTATTCTTATTGTGATATGTAGAGTCATAAATTATCAAGGACAAACAAGATTTTAAAGATCTCTTAATCAGTATACCTCGAAGTGTGGTTCTCAGGTCTTTTGCATTAGAATTAACTTAGAAACTTCCTAAAAATTCAGATTTCTGTATCAAACCCCAAATCTGATAAATCAGTATCTTGGGGTGGAGCTTTTTAACATCACCCCCAGATGATTTACATGCATAAGTAGGGCTTAAAAACGACAACCTAGTTCAATGATGGTAAAGATGAGTCAGCAGGAAAACTGCCACTGGTGTATTCTACTGACCAAGATTAAGCTCTTAAATTTCTATCATTTCTGAATTTACCTTTTACATGCTTGGTAGGGCGTTTTATCTAAGCATTCCTAATATATGGCAAATCGTGATGTTCTTAAAAGCTTAGATGATAAAATAGGTCACAAACACAGTATTAGCTTAGATTAAAATCCTAGATTAGTAGCAAGCAGAAAAGAATAAGGTCATTACTGCAGTTCTAGTTCGAGCTCACAAAATGACCACTTATACCAGTATAAATTCCATTTGGGTCAGCAAAACACAGAAATTATACGTAAGATCAAGTCTTATGTATCAGAAGAACAAGACACTGATTCAAACATGTGGAAAGGTGAATGCAGTTATCTTCATCATTCATCTACACATATTTATTTTTATGCTTTCCCACATTTTAACCACCAAAATGAAAATTATATGGATTTGAATGCTGGAAGTAGATTTATCTAGGTGCCAAACTCAAACCTCTGTACCAGAGTCAGTTTCTAAGGGAACTCAACTTAAGACATAAATTCCAGTTTGACCATAAATTCCAGTTTGTTAAAAAAAATTTTCAGCTTCATCATAAATAGGGCCTATTATCATCTCCCAAAGTGTTCGAATTTGAATGGCAAGTTACATGATCATTCCTATTCTGGGGAATATATTAGGTTATTAAGTATGAAATGTCCAATTTCCTTAAGTACTAAGCTTGGCAGTTGAAATCTCTGACATTTCACTTTCACTTCCTGTGTTATATTTATTGTGAAGGTACATCCTCAGTCTTTCAAACATGCTTTGTGGCTTGTGAGTATCTTTTGAAATTTTTTAGAGCAATTTTTGTGAAACCATGGATAAGTCAAAAATTCAAGTTATTTTCGAATATGAGTTCCCTTGTGGAACTAATGCAGCACAGACAGCTCAAAATATTAGTGAAGTGTTTAGGAAGGATGTGGCTAAAGAACACACAGTACCTCGATGGTTTGAGAAGTTCTATTCTGGTGATTTTAATCTTGAAAATGAGCCACATGGGCAACCTGAGACCAAAGTGGATAATGATGAGCAGAAACCTGTAGTGGAAGCAAATCCATCTCAACCAACACGTGAGTTAGCAATAAGGTTTGACATTACTATTCCAACATCATGGGACCATTTGAAACAAATAAGCATGGTAAAGAAGCTGGATGGATGGGTACCACATGAATTAAATGAGCATCAAAAGAGAAGTCATCTCGAAGCTTGCCTTTCTTTGCTGTCACAACATAAAGGTGAACCATTTTTACACAGCATTATTATGTGTGATGAAAATGGATTCTTTTTGACAACTGCAAGCATACGGCACAATGGCTGGATAAAGATGAAGTGCTGAAATACAGTCCAAACAGAACATTCATCAAAAAAAGCTAATGGTGTCTGTTTGGTGGTCCAGCGCTGCTATTATCCTCTACAGCTTCATGAAACCTGGTCAGTTAATTACACTGGATGTCTACTGCAACTAACTGGATGAAATGATGAGGATGCTTGCGATTAAGCAGCCGAGATTGGAGACAGGCCAATCCTCTTGCAAGACACTGCTCGACCACATGTCACACAAACAATGCTGCTAAACTACAGAGGCTGGACTTGGAAATTCTCTGTCTTCCTTGGTATTCACCAGACCTTGCACCAAATGACTACCATTTCTACCAGGCTTTGCACCATTTCTTCAAGGAAAACATATTCAATTCTCAACAAGCTGTGGAAAACGCCTTTTGCAATTTCATCACTACTCCCTCTCCAGGCTTCTTCGCTGCTGGCATAAATAAGCTACTGCTAAGATGGCAAAACTGTGTTGATAGGTGCATTTCTTTGATTAATTGCACTGCTTCTTGTTTGAGATATAATAAACTACGCTTTTGATTTGAAATCAGGCATTTCATGTTCAATAACCTAATATGTATTAGGTCACCTGTCACAAATTATGCTCTTAGCCAACATGAAATTCCCATTAAACATAAACTAATGTGATTAATTATGAAGGTGAGACATTATGTACAAAAAGCTTCTATTGAAATATCAATGTTAATAAAATATATCCACTATTATATTTTCAGGAATAAGTTAATTTATTCAGTAGTTTACGGTATTCTCAAGTACAGCTTCAAAAGTGGAATGGTACATGAACATTATCAGCTCTAGGTGACCGAGTCTATGTTGCATAATGTTTCTTATCTCAGAACTTCTCAAACTCTGGCTTGCATGAGAATCACTAGAGGCTTGTTAAAATGTAGATTCTTGGGCCCTTCCCTCAGAAATTTTGATTTGGTAAGGATGTGGTCTGAGAATTGGCATGTCCCAGGAGATGCTGATGGTATAGGTCTAAGTACACTTTCAGTAACAGTGCTATAGACAGCGTCTAGTACCAAAGTAGAAGAACGCCTAGAAAATAAATGTATCTGACTTTAAAATTTTACCTAAGTGTACCCATAATCTAGGCTTCAGACATAACTTCTTAAAGCATCTTATTTCTAATATTCTTAACACTTAATTTGAAGTGTGATGGCTGTGTATACTTATATATCATGAAGTGCATTGTGATAAAGAATTTCTAAGGTAACCAGACCTCAAATCACAAAAGACTTTGCAGCAAAACTTAGATTGTATTAATAAGCAAATCAATAAATTACATAAATTTTAGGAAAATACTTTTTAAGTAATATTTTAAGTAAACTTTCCCTATGAGACCAAACACATGCATATTGCTTATTATGTATTGAAATTATTTTAACAATATAAAAGTGACTTAAACCTTAATTATTCAAACTTTTGACTTAGTCATTTAAAGAAATACAATGAAAGAGAAAATGATGTTGGTGATATATTTTGTAGCTATTTAGAGGGGTGGCTCAATGCTGAGTGTCAGAGCCTGAGATTCTAGACCAGCTTTCCCTTTCCTAATTTTGAGAAACGTAATTTTTATGCATTTATAGTGTTCTCATCTACAAAATAACAGTGTTAGATTAACTGGTCTCTAGGGATCTTTCCAGCTTAAATTCTGAAATGGCTCCTTCAAACTCATTACCATGTTCACCTTAAAAATATAATGTTGTATAACTATTAAGAGTCACTCACAATATTTTAACTTAAAGAAACAAACTTAATTAAAAGTTAGCTATTTCTCATTAACCAAATATTCAATTTTTTTTCTTTTTTTAATACACACTTCCCACTTCATGGAACAAATATTTAATTTTTAAGACTCCCTGTGGAGCTGTTTATGTTGGAAAATGAAGGGTTTTTATAACACAGTAAACATGAGTGCTCTGTGTAATAATTATTTTCTACTTTCCAATTTGAATGTAAGTGGTGTGTGTGTCATATGAAATTGAACTTACTATATACATCATTGTAAATGAGCCTGCCTGGGATACTGGTACATGCTCACAACTTAAAGTGTCAAAAATCTGGAAGACGAAAACAAACCTAAGCATAAGGAAAATTGTTTAAAGACCTCTATTTTGAATTCTCCATTTCTGTGCATTTCAATCTATAAACAAGTACTGAATGCTTTTTTTTTTTTTTTTTTTTTTTTTTTTTGAGACAGGGTCTAACTCTGTTGCCTGGGATAGAGTGTGGTGGCATCATCATAGCTCACTGCAACTTCAAACTCCTGGCCTCAAAAAGATCCTCCTGCCTCAGCCTCCCAAAGTGTTAGGATTACAGGTGTTAGCCACAGCACCTGGCCCATGTGTTAAATCTTATAACATCCTCACTGACACATGGAAATTTATTTCTTACACCTTTTGCTAGAATTTCTCTGAACATGATAATTATTAATTATCCTTATAACAGCAGATAACATTGATGAATTAACTCCTGTATTACCTTACTCTATTATAGAAGATATTACCACCTGTTTCTGTGGTATATTTCTTAAATTAGAATGTAGAATTTCAGAATTTTAGAAGATAATTAGTCTACTGAACCATGCTTTATAAGTACATTTAAAGTAATAAAAAATAAAACCTTTATCATTATATAGAAAAAATTATTTCACTCCAGCATCTAATAATGTGATATCTGGAAGTAAGGTGTCAGCTGTGGCTCCAGTTACAAGTTGTCCATCCTTCCTTCCTTCCTTCCTTCCTTCCTTTCTCTCTCTCTCTCTCTCTTTCTTTCTTTCTTTTTTGGCAAAGTCTAGCTATTTGAAATGTTTGAATTTCTTCTCAGTTATATTTATCTAACTAACTGAAATCAGGTGAAAACAACCTGAAGTCTGTCTTCTAATGTGACAGCTCATGCTTTACCATGTGAACTTTTAAAATCTTTTAGAACTTTCAAAATCGAATTAATTAAGATAGGATTTTTTTCTTTCAATAGACAAAGGCATAGGTCAAAGCTGGTCTAAACTTGTTGTTACCCAAGTTACAAGTCCTTCAGTCCTTCTTGAACATTTTAAGTAACTCAAATAAGAAAAAAGTTTTCCTCTAGATTTTGTTTCCCTACTGAGTAGCTTCTGTGGAAAATTTCTAAAATTCTTTTCAGGTATCCACATCTAATTTCTTGCTCACAAATCACCAAGGAATAGTCTCAACAACAGTGAGAGAACAATTGTCACGTTATTATCATAGAACAAAGCATGGTCTTGGGTATGGAAAAATGCCACCTAATTCCTAGTTTAATATGTCTCTGATACAAAAGAAAAGAAGGAGCCTGAGTTAATAAGAAATTCTTCTCAATCTTCTAGTATGATTTCTAGGAATTAAAATACTCTCAATGAAATCTCTGTTCCTGAAGACACACTGGAAGCTACATGACCCACTTTAATATTTCAATCTGTCAGAGGGAACTGATATACAAAACACAGAATGAGATAATACAGCAGTTGTAGAAAGTAGCAATATTGCTTGTATATATATCATTACCATGAATGGCTGGGTAAACTGTAATTGTTCAGTGCTATATTCAATAATTTGATAAACCGCTACCTTTCTTGCATACATCACATTTCAAATAAATTCTGTAACACAGAAAGAAAACATGAATCCTTAAAAATTGTTGGAATTTCATTTTAGTCTTCATTACAGTGTTTAGGCAAACAAAATTAGGTAGTCAGGAGAATTTGCACATATTTTATTAATAGTGACAACCTAATCATTCATGTTGGACTTCTAACAGCAGGGGAAAACAAACATAAAACTGTTCTTAAACTTCTCTCAGTAATTTAAAAACTGCCACTGGCCCCTCTAAGCCCAGGCTAAGGGTTACAAAGTAGAATCTTTAGAAAATAGCAACAACAAAAACACAAGAGCCCTAGTAGGCGCTCTACTGGGAACAGAAGAATTTAAAAACATTGTCTTTCTAAGCTAAATTAATTTGTGGCTTTCTAATATACGGAACTATTATGTGACTAATACGTAACTTAAAAAATTTCAGTACACTAGCCTGGTGCAGTTGCTCATGTCTGTAATCCTAGTACTTTGGGTGGCCTAGGCAGAAGGATTGCTTGAGGTCAGGAGCTTGAGACCAGCCTGAGCAAGAGCAAGATCCCGTCTCTACAAAAAATAGAAAAATTTGTCACGTGTGGTGGGCGTGCCTGTAGTCCCAGCTACTGGGGAGGCTGACGCAGGAAGACCACTTGAGCCCAGAAGTTTGAGGTTGCAGTGAGCTATGATGATACCATTGTATTCTAGCCTGGGTAACAGAGTAACACCCTGTCTCAGGGAAAAAAAATAATAGTATGCCAATATTTAATTATTAAAAAAATAAATAATTTTAAAACTTTCAAGTAAGTATATTTAATGTTGTCCTTAGGGATGCCCACAGTTCTTTAAGCAATCCTATTGACATAAGCAGGGGAAAGATCAACATAAATAATAAAATTCAATCAGTTATTTTTACATAATGTAAGTTTGTAGAGCTCACTCAAGAGTTTTTGTTTTTACTATGTACACTCTTTGCAATAGGCCATTGGTTTATTCTAATTTAGAAAAATTCCCAGGAACTCTTAATGCAATGACCTAAAATTATCATTTGTAACATTAATCTGTAAATCCACTAAAACCTGTTTCCCCAAATTTTATTGAATCATAGACAAGGAAAGGTTATCGGACCACTTATCTCAGACTTCTGCATTCAGGCAGGTAAGATAACTATATCCATTTTCTCGAACACTGAGGCCAGTGAGGCAGAATCAAAAAGATATGAGATTGCTTTTTCTATAGAACTTGGAATCATCACCAGCCCAGCATAGCTCCTGTCAAGCAAGATAGTGATAAGGCAATTCATAAATCTACAAACGCATAGAATGCCTAAAACTCTTGTGGAGTTCAAGTTTATAAATTCCCATACATTTATTTTGTTTTTTTGCAACCCAGAAATTTTATGAGTGCTAAAAGTGGCAATTATAATCACATGTTACAGAGTTTTGACTTTATTTTGTACCTTTTTTATAATGAACTTGTTGGCTTTGTTAGTTTTCTCTAAAGGGTATTTTTGAAAGATTCAGAAATGTAATGTCTCTCTTAAAAACCTTGTTAAAGATATATATGTACATATATAAAACAAATGGGACTTATTTTTGATAAACTTTTCACTAAATTTCATTCAAATCAATTGATTTTCATTAACATATCGAAAAAGTCAGCTTAAATATTTTTGTTCCTTTTAATCTTTGCATGCAAAATAGCCTGGTTTGGGGGGGACAATTCCTGTCCCCCACATTTTTTTTTTATGATTTACTTATCACATATCACACACCTCTGTTACATCCAATACCGTCTTTTTTCTGGAACAAATTTCCTTTTTACTCAAAGCTTTCTTGGTGCAACCAGGTTAAAAATTAATACAGATGTGTCTTGCCGGCACACTGACGAGAATAACCATCTGTTCTCTAGACATACATATACTTAATAACCTTAAAAATAAAAAATGAAACAATGCCTCTCGAAATGGTCATAGCTTCCAGTAGAGTGGCAGTTCAGATACATAAATGTTGGCTGCTTGCTGTTCCTTGTCATAATCAGGTGTGTGACTCTAAAACTCAGGGATTATCCCAGGAGGCACCATCGTGTGCAAAGCCCTGTAAGACGCGCATACCCTAGTCTGGGACCACAGGGCGTGCAGAGTCCCTCTTACACGACGCCACAGCAGTTCAGGAATCACCCTCTCCAAGGATGCGCTTGCTCAGGTCTCACACCCGGGGCCCCACCGGCTCCTTACCTGCAGGAGGAGGCGGCTACAGCGGCGGACAGGGGAAGGTGCTGAAGCCGGCAAGACTACCGTGCGAGCACCGCCTGCGCGCGGACCAGCTCCGCCCTCCCCGCCGGCTGGCCCAGGGCTCCCAGGGGCGGGGCTGCCGGGCCGGCGGGCTCTGAGGGGCGGGGAGGCGGGCGCCGCTGGACCAACCGCCAGGCTGGGGGTGAAGGGGTTGCGAGCCCGGCTCTCCAGGTCCCGCCCCGGAGGGCCACATGACAGCCACACTGGTCGGTGATTGGAGCGCCTGGGAGGAGGAGGCGGAAGCGGCTCGCGACCTGTGGAGACTGGGCTGAGGGAGAAGTCGTTACCTGGCAACGGGGAGTCTGTGCCTAAGACGCAGTTGCTGAGAGCCGAGGGAAGCTTCAGGCTGAAAGTGGTGGAAAACGGTGACCCACCAGCGTTCTCAACACCTAACACATTCCATACTGAGTCTGCACTTTCTAGGAAAATGAGTCAAATATACAATAAGTAAATCACCCTCTTTCTTGAGGGACTTGGAGGAGGGACTGGAGCCTCCTTCAGGGGCTAGGCTGCACTAGACTTGAGAATGCTGTCTCTCCTGCACTCCGTTACTGTCTCATGGGCTCAAGTAGCCCTGTGGGAGACCTCTGTGGTAAGATGATTTGTTTCTATTAGTCAAGTTGTGTGTGGTAAATTTATCTGCCTTCACGGTGTGCACAACAGGTATTTTCCCTGTGGAATCTGATTGAATGGAAATGCTTAGTACTGTTATTCCTATTAAATTCTTCGTATCTCTAAAATATCTTCACTATCAGTGACCTTTATCCAACACACTAGAGAAAATAAGCCTTTATATACTCGAAATAAAGTGTATGCAATCAGATTTATCGAGCTTTAATGATGTACCAGGCTCTGTACAGTTAAATTAATGGTCTACCACCCCAACCAGGGAAAGTCCCTGGACATAATTCCTACCCTAGTAGATTTTATTCCTCTTTTCTTCCAAAGTATTCTCTGCAGAGACCATTGCCTACTACGGCCCTTAACATTCTGTTTTGTAAATTAAAATTTACTTAAAAGTTGATTCTCCACATAAACAATAAACTTGTTAAGCACTACAATCACTTCTTACAACTCTGTTTCCTATATTCTAACAAAGTGCCTGATAAATAACAGGTCTTCATTAAATGGTTGAGGGATGGATGGGCGGATAAATAAATTAGCACATAATCTACCAGATAAAGTATAAGGGATCAGTTAAATATAATTCAGTGTGTTAAGTTCTAAAGTAGGGTTACATAAAAATGTTATGAGATGATTTCGGATGAGGGAGAAATTTTTCTTCCAGAGTATTCAGGGAAGCTTTCATTAAGATTGGTATTTGAGCAGGGACTTAACAAATAAATAGAATTGCACCTGATAGGAAAGGGGAAAAGACATTCTATGCAGCAGGAACAGCATTGTCAAAAGCTCGAAGTGGGGAAAATGAACAATTGATTTAACTAATGTTGATTTTTTGTCTTCTCTGGAATTGGGATATGAAAGATATAAAGGAAAATAGAAATCTGCAAAAGATTAAACTAGAAAATAAGGAAACTGGATTAGGAAAGACAGAATTCTACATACAGGTTAGACTTTAATCTCTAAGTCAAGTGAAGATATTGATGTTTATAAAATGAGAACTTTTTCTTGAAGGAAGATTCTTTGGAAATGTTGGAGGTACATAAGGTGCTGAAAAATGAAAATCATGATCCCTTAGGGGAAAAACTCAATAGTTTATGGAAAAAAGATGCTGCTAGCCTGAATTCAGACAATGAAAATAAGAATCGTGAAGAAGAAAGATCACAAGAAACATTTATGTGAAAATTGACTATAATTTTCATTTATGATTGATTTTGCTAAGTACAGTGCTCAATAATCAATAATGTGCATAAAGAGAAAAAATTGTTGAAGACAAAATGTCTAGGTTGGTCCATTGGTTGGATACAACAATCTTTTCGATCTAGTTTGCTTATATTAATAGTTGCTCCAACTCTCCACTTGATAAACATAAAATAGAATGAGACATCTGAAATTAACTTGTGTACTCACAATTTAAAGATGAAGGTATTGAGGCCTGGAAAGGTATAGAGTTTGTCCATGGTCATACACATACACATACATATATACATATATATATATTTTTTTCAACCATATTAGCAGCAGAATTGTCATCATTATCCCAGTCTCCCACTTCAGTTCTCATTCCTTTACCATGATTTGGTTCATTAGTTTTGAAAAGGAGATTTAAAGAATCACAATTATAGTTAGATCTAGAGAAAAAATATAATTTCTAAAGAAAAGATCTCTTCACTCTGATTTTCATTCTTTTACTCAAAAAGTATTTAATGTGATGCTCTCATCTCATAGGAAAAAAATGATCAGTCACTTTGACTGACTGACAGTTTCAGGGCAATCATTAGTTCTTAACACTCCCGGTACATAGAGTTCTTCATGATTACATTTAAAAGCAGAGTGATTAGGGGAGCCAAAGGATTCTATTCAATTCATCTTCAAGGCTAAGCAGGTTCTGTGAAAGCAGTGGTTTTGAAAATGGTGTTCACTGCAAGTTAATGTGGCAAATGCCTCTTTAGTGAATATTCTGAATAAAAACCAACCAGGATAAACTTGCTAAACTTAAATTTTAGGAAAATTTAGCCAAAATGACTTTAGATTCACACAAATGAAAAGCCCTCACATTATTTTTAATGTAAAAGTGGTAAGAGAGCATAACACGCATAGCAACAGCAACAACAAAATTATACAACTGATATGCAGTAAATATATAGAGAACCAATTTACTGTATGTGAAAACACCTTTAAAATTGAAATTGTTTTTAAATAAATATATAATCTACTTCCGCAATATTGACTAAGGTAAATATATCAAAAATTAACATTTCTGTTATGAAATATAGTAAAGCAGTATCAAAATGGCTTAAATTTAATCAATAATTGCAGAAAATTTGATATATCTCTAGGACAATATTGATTGAATTCTTATAGCTTTTTTTAAATCATAAAAATATTTAAACAGAAAAGCACAGAGAATTGTACAGTAAACATCTATATATGGTAAAATTTGTTTCTGTCATATTTGTGTCATCTTTTAAAAAAATATTATGCATAGAGTGGAATTGTCCTTTTTCCTTTTTGTCATTGAATTACCCTTCTGTAAGGACCTAGATAGTAAACATTTTAGGCTTTGCAAGCCATACAGTCTCTGTCACAGCTACTCAACTCTGTTGTGACAGAGCCTTTATGTAGTGGAAAGCCATCATGCACAATGCATAAATGAATGAATGTGGCTGTGTAAAAAAACTTTTTACGAAAACAGGAGGCAAGCTGGATTTGACCTAGGGACTATAGTTTGTCAATCTCTGGAATAAACTAAAGAAAATAATGGAGAAACTATTAATAATGCAATTCAACTGAAAAGCATGTCTATAACTGTTACATTATAAATAGTACAAAAATTTGAGAAACTGTTTTTCCAATATTCAAAAACCATTATCCAATCTGCAAAGAAGTTGCTTAGGTCAATGACAACAAATGAAGTTTCTATATACGCCTTCATCATTTTGTGTTTATCTTACTCATTAACATAAATGAAAATATCAATCAACATTAATGTCAGCACTGTACTCATTTATCAATTGCAACCATAAGTTGGCTTCAAATTCAAGAGTTTGGCAAAAATCAATGAAAGAATTCTGTGCAAATCAATTAACTATATGGAATATGAAATAAAGAATATGGCATATTGTATTATACATATCGTGTGTAACACACTTTGTATCAATAAAATTCATAATTAGCTTGTTTACATACATATATGTACACAGAGCTGGTCGTTAAACATTTACTACCACATCACTAGAAAGTGCTTAAATTTGTATAAATATGTGACACAAGAATGCATTTTGAATCTAGGTATTTCGAAACCATCTGTCTATGTATCCATCCACTCTATCTATCTACCTACCTACGTACCTATCTTTCATAGCCTTAAAAACATGCCACTCACCTCCAGCTGTGGGGGGAGCACAAAAGATGGATGGCCTCAGCTACTGGCTCTGAACCCGTCACCATCACATTTTGTGCCAGTGCCACACTTCACTGTGTGTAAATTTTATCTCAATAATTATTGTTTGACCTTGGCAAAGAATTAATTTTCCCCAGTTGCTATTCAAATATCTCAATAGTATGTAATTAGCCCATCAGACTGAAAGAAAATTATGTGAATACCTTTCTTTAAAAAACATGGAAAATGCTATTTGAGCAAATATTTGCATTGAATATTGGGAGTTAATAGAAACAATGGCAAATTTAATTATTCTCACTTACTTGGGCAGCCATCTGAACTTACACTCTTAATTTTACCAAGTGCATCTTAAATAATAATAGCGTATTTTCAGGTTATTATATCCCAAATAGAAATATCTTTTTGGTAAAAGGTATAGGCATTTTTTATCTGAGATAGATATTATGACTCCCTAAATGTAAAATTCTCCATTATGAGGATTTCAATTCACATATATGTGTGTGTTTATATTACTGTTTATGTGTTTAAATAAAATTGATTAAAACCTTATAAGTAGAATTAAAGAAGTATTAATATATACAATAGACTGAAACAGTGCAACAGAATAAGCTAAGATAAAATAAAGCAAAGTTCCAATTTCTGATTCTAGAAAATATGCCTTAGGCCCTTTTGCTATGAAAACAAGGCAAGATGCTGTTACTATGAATGGGAGTCCCATATGAAGCAATTTGCTGAAAATATTTCAGAAGACTTTGGGCCCCAAAGACAAAGGTTTTTTTGTTTGTTTGTTTATTTGTTTTAAGGACGACTGCCAGCACTTATTTTTAACACAAACTTTTAATCTTTTAGTGACATCAGGTTGAAGAGCAGTTAATTTTTCACCTGTTTTAAAAAGGTTATTAAGATCATAAACAATAGTAAGTAAAAACCTGGACTTCATAACATTCTTGTTCAGAGCATGGCTAAATTTCCCTTGGCTATGCTTTTTGAAAGCAGTTGTAAAATTAAACCTCAGGGGATTTCCTCTGTGTTACTATAATCCCAATTCATAGCCATTTTACCAAAAAGGAAATAAAAAAAAATAAAAACCCTCAATATGTATTTTATGATATGAAAGTAATATATGTTATACTGGTTTTCTGGATGGTAAAGTGGTAGACTGGTGGATTTTAAGGACTAGAAATATTTTTAAAGAAGCACAACAGGTTAAATTAATAAAAACATCATGTTTTCTTGCATATTGTCTTTCCATACTACCTTGTTCCTATGCCACCCTGATCCCGCCACTAAATTTTATTTATTTTTTATTTTTTAGGAACGAAAGAGAAATAAGAAAGTTAGCTGATCCAGATTCTCTCCTGTAGAAGTTATTATTGAAATTCTAAAAAACTTTTTTCTCAAAAGAAGAGTGTGGCCTGAGTAAGTAAATAAGCACGTCACTCAGTGAATATCTAACATTTACCACTTATATAAATCTCTTTGTTAAATGAATGTTACAATTTTAACCTTATATTTGATAAATTAATACTTAAAGAGGTGGCTATATTTAGCTTTTCAAAACTTTATATTAAGTAATAATTTGTTTTTAAGTTGAAATGTAAAGGGTGATCATGAGGCAAGATCCTTAGGGATTAATTTATAAGTATTCTTTAACTCTTTAATTGCTAGAGCATTTTCGAATGGTTTTTGTTGTACAAAGGGACTTTTCCCTCTAGCTCATGAAAACATGGTTACATTTTGAGGACTTTCTTGTTCAATCAATATGCCATTTCCCTGGTTATAAGCATTTTACACATATGTGAGGAAATCAAACATAAGCAGTTCAAATGAATTCAAAACCTCACAAAGTTATATGGTATGTAAAAAAATATTTAAATTAATTTCAAATGGAGGCAAAAACCATTTTTGGTGGGAAGGGGAAGATGTCAGTTAAATCTTTACCAGAAGGAAACAATTTACGTATCTATCATTTATGTACAATTTAAGAAGTGCGAAACAGCTTGAAGACAATGTATAGGGCTGGAATCAGATAGCCAGCAGGGTGCGCTGTGGTCAAGGCATAGAATTCCATTGTGTGTTCAACAGATAACGGTGGTGACATGCGGGGCTCTAGCTTTGGTCACGTAGCATGCGCAATGAGGTGGCAAATAGGTAGACTTTAAATTTAATTGACTTGATTGATTCCTAACAAATATCACATGTAGGTTCACTGGGGGAAAAACAAGTTAATCTCAGGGTATAATAAGATTGAAATAGCATTTGAGGCTTAGCTTAAAATAGCATATTGGCATGATTGCAAACTATTATCGAATCATCTAATAGCTATCAAGGCATTAAAGAGGATTTTGATCTGTTTGTTTATTACTTCTATTCCAAAATCTTTATTGTCAAATTTATAGTGGTTTCTCGATGAGATTTTTCTGTGCGTGGGGGTGGGAGGGGGGAGAGGGACAAGGGAGCAGAGAGGACCGATTACTCTCTATATAACGGGGAAAATATGAACCTCTTAATAAAATATTGTGCTGACTCTTTGCTTGGTTAAGGTGCAGAGTTCAAGAATAAGGTTTCTGATATTATCTGAAATACTGCGTAGATTTTCTTGGCAAGACAATCCTAACTTTCCTAGTGATTTTCAAGTGGTAACTCCTGTTGCCACTAGATGACACTATTGCATCCTTAGTAGAGTAAATGCAGCTGTTGATTTCTATTTGTAGATATGAAGGCCATGCCAGTTCTCTTAGGCCAGTCTTATTCCTAGCCTGGAATTCTGTTTCATAAACTTCCACTCAGTTACAATCAGTTACAACTTGTTGCTTGTCCAACCCTGAAATGATAATAGAGATTACGACAGCTGTAATTCCAGCTTGTTATTTGGAGCCAAACCGATGAAATGCAAGCATTGTTAGTCTTCCCAGAGGTCATCTCACTTGGTACTGCATATATCTGTAAGGCAGTGGGTTGTCCCTGTGTCTCTGCTGGGCTGCCTACCTGGCAGTTCTCCGTTCATTGCTTGCCACTCCACTGCAGTCACTGTCTAGAATGCATAGGCATGGTTCCCTTGATGGGATGTTGCTGTGTCTCCAAAAGGCAACAGCTTTTAGTGAGTGAACATGGATCAGCCACAGTTTCTTTGACCCTTCTATCCCTTCCTACTCCACATCAGCACCACCCAATGCCGAAGGGAGCATCAAACTTTCTGAAGGACTGGTGTAACTGTGACATAGGAGGGAAGCAACTTCAAACTGCATGCTAATATAAATATGCCTTTTGTTACCATCGAATGCAAAACTACTTACAAACTTAAAAGTTTTACAGTGTTAGGGTTTTGCTTTATGGATACACTGAAATGCCTAATCTTGATACTCCTTCCTTAGTGATGCCTATTTCGTAAAACTCCCTTCTTCTTCCAGATTCTGCCATTAGACTCTGCACCTGGGAGTCCCCTCATCCAGGGAGTCTACCCTTTACCCACAAAGGTTATTTTCATCCCAGGATCCACCTTCTTGCTAGCAGAACATTGCCATAAGTTAGAAATAGCTCTTCTAAATGAAACACCATCTCTTTGATGTACGAGGGCCGAGGGAGGAGGGAGGATTCACGGAGGGGCTGCAATGGCAGAGTCGGTGTGTTAGTGTGGACTTCGCCATTCTGAGTCCACCATAATGATATCAGCAGACATAAGATACCCAGGCCTGTTCCCTTCAAGGTCCCAGTACTGTTTGTAGGCCTGCTCCTTTCTTCAGATTGCCAAATGGGTAACTGAGAAATTAAACACAGACATATAACATGCATATTTGGAAGGTACATTCACACCTCTGAAAACAAATGGCAATTAGCATGGTCAGCAGAGTGTCGTTAGATTAGGTTGCAAACTAATAAGGCCATTTCTGACCAATATTTGTGTTGTATTCAGCTCATAGGCTTACATGATTTGTTTAAAAATGAGCCAACATTTTAAAATCAGGAGATTTCGCTGTGAAAGTTCATTATTCCAGCATTTTGACACAAACCAGCAGCACTGGCAATATGGACCCTTAATCCTGATGGCAGAAATCAGCCGGAGCTGAGAAGTCATTGACCCTCTGGATGACACAGTGACCCCTCTTTGCCAGTCACTGCTCCTCCCTTTCTTTTCACACCCCACTACCTTAACCTATTTACAATACTTGCTTGGCAACTGTGGACATTTACGTTTGCAAGCCCTGATCTAAACCATTAAGGAGAAAAAAAAATTTTTTTTTCCAAATTTAAGGCCTCTTCTCTCATAATCCCAATAGACTTAGTACTTTACATTGTGTATTTTGGAAAGTGCCATTGGCTCTTTTCCTTTATTCCCTCCCCCCTATTTCTACAAACTGGACCTCTGTTTCAGTTTTCATGTGATGCTTTGACATAAGGAGTTGGTGTCTTGGCATTGTTGCAAAAATCCCAGCCATTGTCAGAAGTGACCATCCCCTAAGTCACTGGCTTTAAACATCTTCTGTCTTCCACTTGTCATGTGACTGTTACCAATGTCTTTTTACTGTAAAACAAAAATGTAAGCCCTCTGCTGAGCACTTTTGACATATTTTACAAGGTTCTTCTCTTAGCTACATGAACATCCTGTGGATGTTGGAGCAGAAGTGAAACGGGGATGTTTTATCTTATGGTTATACAGCCATAGGTTTCTGTGATCTTGGATAAATTAGCCAACATTTTTAATGATCAGTCTTCTCACCTACAAAGTGATATATCACTGTTTACTTATCCTTGGATTCAGAAATAAACAGACTTTTAGAAGACTGGCCCCCTGCAAGACTTTGTGAGAAACATTCTGAAGAAGGGAAGTTTAAGCCCACCAGTCTTGGCCTAATAATAATGCCCTTTGTCAATAAGGAAGAATGACTGTAATTGTGGAATTTTAAGTAATTCGAGTACCTGTTTTACTCATGGAAGGAGAATTCAAGGAAGAGACAGAAACAAGTAAAACCTAAGATATGGATAATTAATAGCCCCTGTAAGAATTGTGGGCTCTACATGCTTTGCATAGAGAGGGGGAAGAGAGAGAGAGAGAGAGAGAGAGAGAGAGAGAGAGAGAGAGAGAGAGACAGACAGAGACAGAGAGAGACAGACAGACAGACAGAGAGACAGACAGAGAGAGAGAGAGAGAGACTGACTTTTATCTTTTACTCTGGAATGTTAACAAAATCTATCTTGGAAGTTCTTTGCCCTGGAATGTAAGCAATTGACCTCTGGGGAAGTAAGAAAGCTGTCCTTAGACTTTACTATTCATAAAGTATGAGCAATTGCCTCGGGGCGGGGTGGGGGCGGGGAGGAGACATCCTCTATCTTCATAGTGTGTCAATTTCCATTGCTCAGAAGATCCTGACCATGTAGGAACATGAAGAAATCCAGGGAAGATTGTCGTGCAACAATCAAGACCTTCGCAACCTCTAAAATCTCCATTTCAAGCATCCCATATTCTAATCACTTGTGCCTGTTTTTCAAGCTCACTTATTCTAGTACCTGGACTTCGAGGATTCTTATCTTCTTTCAGGTGTCTAATTCACTGGAATGTTTGTTCTGTCTATATTTTTGGAGGTTTTTTTTTTTTATTTTTTTAACTACCCAACCTACCGTCTGCTATCTTCCCTTTCCCTTTCAAATCAGCTTAAATATAATGTCTTGTCATCATTTCTCACTTATAAATATCTCCAATTTCATTGTTCCTCTCTCCATCCTGAAAATACTTCAATCCAACCCTCTCTTTGCCTGAATTCAAGTGTTTGAATGTTGTCGGGGGGAAAAAATCACACAATTGAATTAATTCATTTCACTTTAATTTATGACTGCAAATTTTACATGGAAATAAATGTAGTATTCCCCCACAAGACTACAAGCCTTTCTAGGATATGGACATTTCATATTTGCAATACAAATTGTTTTCCAGAATTTAATCACTCCCTATCTATCTGCCAGTGAGACCACAGTTAGCCCGTGTAGGATGGTTAGTTTTAGATGTCAACTTGAATGGATTAAATATATATATATCTGGTAAAGCATTATTTCTGGGTGTGTCTGTAAGGGTATTCATAGAGGAGACTGGCATGTGAATTGGTAGATCTAATGGGGAAGATCTGCCCTCAATGTGGGCAGGCACCATTCAATTGGGCTGGGAGCCCAGATAGAATAAAAAGGCAGAGGAAAGACAATCTCTCTCTCTCTCTCTCTCTCTCTCTCATTCCCTCTCTCTCTCCCCCCACCCCACCTTCTGTAGTTGGGACCCCCTTCTGCTCCTGCCCTTGGACATCAGACTACAGGTTCTTCAGACTTTGGACTCCAGGACTTGCACCAGCAGCCCTCTGGGTTCTGAAGCTTTTGGCCTAGAAGTGAGAGTTCCACCATCAGCTTCCCTGGTTCTGAGGCTTTCAGACTCAGACTGAGCCATGCTACCAGCCTCTTTGATTGTGCAGCTTGCAGATAGCCTATGATGGTATCTCTCAGCCTCTATTATCACCTGAGAACAAATCTCCTGCTCTCTCTCTCCCCTATTGGTTCTGTCCCTCTGTAGAACTCTGACTAATACACCATGGCAAGGTTCCTGAGTCTAGATAGTTCTATTTTCAGGGAAGTTGAAGTTTAATTTTCTTAGTAGAAAATCTGTCTTTTAAATGATGAAGAGATAGTGAAGACCCCAAAGAGCTTGTGTTTGTGTGGGTTGTATTTATTGAAATTTATGGTATTAGAAATTAAAACTGAGAATTAAAATAATTACTAATCAATTCATATAAAAAACAACACTAATGAACCCATTGCACATAAACATAAATAACATATTTTCTATGAAAAATAGCTAGCTGTATTTTCCAAAATAAAAAATTTAGTGAGAAAAATCATATTATTTAACATTTTTGAACTCTCTCTAATGAATGGCTTAATAGGAAATGACTGCTGGGTTACAATATCTGCTCACCTCTAGGAAACTATCAGGAAACAATGACAGAAAAAAAATGGGAAAATAATGCCTTAGTATTTTTATGTGAAAAATTTGAAGTTATGAAAATTATCTCCAGAACCCCAGAAATTCCTGGGTCCCACTTTGCACATGACTGGTCTACTCACATTAACTTAGTGATAATCAAGTAGACTGCATTCAGGAAACCAGTTAGATATACTTAAAAATGTACATTATGTTGTAAAAATCCAACTACTATGTACTTAGTAACTTCAAAAAATGAAAACTATTTGTTAATTTTAAAGTTAACTAACCTTTTAATGACTTTATTGTGTCTGCTTTTGGTTGGAAAGTATTGGACTATTTGGCTGCAGCACAGAGGTCCACAGATTCAGTTGATCCTTTAAATGGGTATCAGTCATTTGTGACCTTAAGGGCATCTTGATTTGGGTTAGGTAGGAGAATGTAGATTTGCAGTAATAAGTGGTTGAAAAGCAAGAAGGCATTTTTCGGGCATGTTGCAGAAGGCATGGGTATTCTGCATTTTGCCATATTTCAACTGGATCTTTCTTAGCATCAAACAATGACTTTAAAATGTCATCTACTGAGAGCTCAATCAATTCCATCTGTAGTTCTTTAGGTGTCTTGGTGGTTACAACCAGGTAGGGCTGAAATGCTAATTTGAGTATGATGTCTTGATTCTCAAAGTCGGTGAACTTTTCATTGTATTCTCCAATTAATAGGTCTATAACAGCTGAGTATTCTTCAAATGATTTGCATATATCATCCTGCTCATCAATGATCTTTGCTGACTGGGGAAAATGTTCATTCTAGAAGAAGTGTTTTTAAAAACAGATAGCTTTTTTGAAATGCTTGGATTTTTTTGGCCATATATCCTATATAGACTTAGTTTTACCTTACAAAGAAATATTCAAGTCATTTTGATTTGACATGATATCACACAGAAATGCTGCATTCCTATAGAAATTTTCCTGTAATTCACATCGCTGATTCTGTTCTTCATAAAATTTAACAATCTGTTCTCAAAGAGATAAAATTTTGGGTAACACCTGTCCCTGCAATAGCCAATATACTTTAGAATTATAGGGCAAATCCACACTGAATACCTCATTGTTCAACTTTAGCATGCTATGAAACTGACCATGCCATGTTGCATTTGCAGGAATATAATTAACAATACTTATCACTTGTCACAAAGTGTCATTTAAAATAGTAGCTTTAGCACAGAGATTTTAATGATGCAAGATACAATGAAAGGAAATGAGAGCATCAGAATCTGTTAATACTTTTTTTTATCTGTGCGATAAACCCTTTATGTTTTCCTGTCATGGAAGGTGCACCATCTCTGTATATACTCACTAAATTTACCAAATTCGGTCCAACTTCATGACATTTATCTTGGAAGTTGAAGATATCTAGTCCCCATCTTCTATTCACAAGGGTGCCCAAAGCAAGTAAGTCTTTGTAGCAAAGAAAATCTTCTGTTAATACCCCAACGAAGTATAAAACCTGTGCCGAGTCAATAGTATCAGTTGATCCATCCAAAGTGATTGAATAATACATGTTTTTCTTTTGAAGTATTGCATGAAGTTGTTCTGTGAAGTTGAAGGCTAATTAATTCTGCCTGTCAGTTATGGTTCTCCTTGAAAGAGGCAGTCGTTTGTACTTTGAAATGTTATTGGGGTCTAAACATCCTACGACTTCGACAATGCATTCTTCCACAAGTTCTGCATCACTGAATGGCTTCTCTTTTTTCCCTGAGTATATAAGCTACTTTATAAGTTGCTTCAGTGGCATTATTTCCAGGCCTTGTTGCTGCTTGAAAGAATTGTCTTTGCTTTTGCTTTTCATCTTGTAATTTCTGCAATACAACCTTTTGAGCCTCTCCCTGTAATTTAAAACATTTGTGGTCCTTATGAGTGTTATAATGCTGATGAGCATTGAATTTCTTTCATGTTAATATTGCAGTATCACAAAGCAAGAAAATCATCTTATCTTTAGCAGAAGCAAGATAATATTGCAATTCCCAATCCTCACTTAAAGTCAGTTTTCTTCCTTTAGTGTTCTCTTGGTCTTCTTTGACATGATGGGCTGTTAAGCAGACAGAATTGAAAAATACTGTTGCATTGTTCAACTATTCATAAATTCCACTTCAAACAGAAACACAGTGCACTGTTGTCAAAAGCTGATAACAGACTGGCATACTCCATCCCCATAAACTCTTGCCAACCAGCCTCGTGCAGTAGTGGCGCCAGTCAGGCGGGAGAAGTTAGAACTAAATCGTGAGTTCAGCAGTCTTCAATTTAACCTTTATGGTTTACTAATATTTTAATTGTGCCAGTCAATCTGGGAGAATTATTTCTTTGAAACTTATTTTATTCTTTGGTATTTTAAATATATCCATTTAAAAAATAAAATAAAAATATAAAAGATAAACAAAAATATATTAAGAAAAATAAAAGGATGTGTTCTGTAAAATTTGGATTCAGTCAAAAAGCTGCACTTAAGGACTTAGAAGGCCACATGTGGCCTTAAGGCTGCAGGTTCCCCACCCCTGTTGTAGACTCATCCCATCACCACTGTCAACCCAACTCTTAGACCTGGTCCCCAGAATGGGCTTTCAAATTCCTGCCCACTTCAGATGGAAGGCCTGTAGAGGTAGGGAAACAAAGTATTACTTCTTCAGCTCTTCTCTGTGAGTTTGGAGAAGTCTCAAGTTAGCTGCAGAGGTTAGCTGCATGGTTAGAATAGATAGAACACTGTGTCTCCATATTTCCTTTTCATGGAGAAATATACCCATATATAATACAGCGTATGGTGACCCCCCCTACCCACAACATAACTGAACAAGGCTAGGGTAAACCGTCAAGTCCCAGAGTGGGTGGAATAGAGCGCCCATGTAGTGAAAATAGACCACTGATGAAGTCAGACTCAGAGAGTGTAGCAGCAAATGAAGAAGTGGGGTACAAGGAGAATTGTGACCTAAAAAAGGAAAGAGATCACATGGATAAAGTGGCCACCTATGAGGACAGAGTCCAGGGAGGATCCACTCACACTTGCCTCCTAGTTTAGACACACTTCTTGGTAGTACTGAGGAACTTCAATTGATGGGCCAATCCTAGTTAGACAATAGTCTTTGTAAAGATTCGAAGCTGAGCTAACTTAGCTAGAGCTAACTTAGCTCAGTTTTAGGCTTAACTTTTCCTTTGCAGGCCTAATAATGAAATCATTTATAGCTCAAGACTGAAATCTCAAAGGTGATCGGGCTTGGCCTTAAGTCAATGGAGACAAATAATGAGCAAGTTTGAGAGTCTGGATTGAGGCTTTTGCTCAGAGGTACGGAATCTGCAGGTGGTTAATTATTTCCAATGGGAAAAATATTTTCAGAGATTCATTTTGTAAATAATAAATATGGCCTCTTTAACTTCTTCACCAATGCCTGGAGAGGGATGAACTGAAAAGTGTTAAAAGGTTAAACACGGTTTAACCACGGTGACATGGTTGTTTTAGAAAAAAGAAAATAGACTTCAGGTCATAGACCTATGTTTAAGTTCCAGGTTGCCACTTTCTAGTCCTGTGATACAAGAAACTTACTTAACTTCTTTGAGCTAAAGTATCTTAATTTGTAAAGTATGAAAATAGTACCCACGTTACAGAATTATTTTAAGGAATAAATGAGAAAAGGATGTACAAGTGCTAGAATATGACTAGTATATAAAAGGCACTCAAAAAATCATCACGGGTGACTATAATTAATGATAATTTATTATGTATTTCAAAATAAATGAATGGTATTAGAATGTTTCTAATACAAAGAAATGATAGGTGCTTGAGATGATGGTATTCCAATTACCTTAATTTGATCATTGCACATTGTGTGCTTGTATCAAAATGTCACATGTATACCATAAAAATGTGCAACTATGATGTACCCATAATCATTAAAAATAAAAAATTTAAAAAATAAATAATCAATATTATGATTATAACTTAGTAGTATATACTTTCTAATACTGATTTTTACTTCTAAAGGATGGACAAAATACCTATTTTTGTATGAAACTCAAGTTTGGTAAGGGATAAATAATTTCTTTGTTATCAAGTAAAAGCAATTTTTTTGAGAGAAAAGTAAAGTAAGGTCACAGTAATATATTGTTCTGTTTAATACTGTGTGTGTTTATATTCTTAAGCTAATATCACATACCCCCTTTTCAGAGAATTTAAATAGAAAATCTTGTAACCAGTGTTTCTGAAGCAAGGTCTACTTGTATCAAATTAACAAGAAACTTATTAAAAATTCAGCTTCCTATGCCTTCTGAATCAGAAATCTGTGTTGCCCAGTTATCTAAATTAAAAAAAAAAAATCTGGCTAAACACAAAAGTTTAGGAGTCACTGCAGTAGAGTGAACAACTGCTCCTGGTTTGCCCAGCACTTTGCAGGTTCCAGTTCTGAAAAGACCCACCTCCCTGTCCCTGGAATTCCCTCAGTCCGAGGCAAACCAGGATGGTTAGTCACCCTACAAGTAGAATACATTACCATGATCTAGCTCCTTAACCAAACAACATAATGCTTCAAGGCCTTAGCATTTTAATTAACCATTTTGGTAAACAATAAAGAAATAGATTTACGTAACAATTTCACTAATATGTTTGTAAGGAATTAAGACCAGTTTGCTGTGTCAATTAATCCATTCCTGTGGTTAGGCTGACCTCTGGTGGGAATGTGCTTTTAACTACAATTATCTGAAAACAGTTCAAGGGAATTGGATTTTTCTTGAAGGTTCTTTTTTTTCTTTTTCTTTTTTTCCTTTTTAAATTTCCTTTTCTATTAGGAATGAAACGTGCTTCTCCTTTGACATTAAACATACGGAGGAGGCTCTCTGTAATTATGTTGTAGATGTACTTTATCATGCTGTGGGCCCATGCCATGTAATCACATAGTAGGGAAAATATCCTCCCCTGGTGCTACTGGCACCCATGTTTTCAGTTATTAGTAAGGAGAATCTTCTTTACAATGAAAGCTGTAAGCAGACAGGTAATTTAAAATTGAGTCTTTAAGCACTAATTTTCTCATCTTGTGTGTTCTTGGCTTAAACATACATTTTCTCCCAGGTTTCCATGTATGTTTTTCCTTTGCTTCCTTCAGATCTCTGATCACATGTTACCTTATCAAAGAGTCCTTCCTGACCACACTATGTATCAATAGAATAGCAACCCTTTCCCTGATACTTTGTTATCCTTATCCTGCTTTAATCCCATTTAGAGCAGTCAGCAACATCTGATATCCACCCTTCTGTGTATCTGTCACCTATCTATCTATCTATCATCTATCTATCCATGTATCTATCAATCATCTACCTTAGTATCTATTTGCCACTATTCTCACAAGAATATAAAGGCAGAGACATACTTTGAAATACAGGGACTTCATTATCTTACTACCTCTTACTGAATCTCTTTATAAAGAGTAGGAAATCAATGTGTATTTCCTGTCTTTCAATTATTCAAAATCAAAACACCATAATAAGGTTGACTAGACTTTTTTCCTACCTCATAATCCACAGATATGTTTCTTGTCATTTGGATGAAATTTCTCTTTGTAGAACTATCCTCTATACTCCTCATCACCAATTATGTTGACTGTTCAGTGCCACACTCACAAAGAAAATTGCTTTTCAGTCCACTGACATTTTATCATTTCTTTATGTTATGTTAATCACAGTAATATAAAATTTATGTATAGCTAAGACTTTAGCCAAGAATCAGAAAATAACTTTTAAATGGTTCTCTGTCATTTAAAGTTATAAGCACTAAAGCTGGCACAATTTTATTTTGAATCAAAAGACTGCAGACCAACTTAGAGCATACTAATTCTAAATTATCAGCAATTCTAAAAATCATTTTAATTATCAAACTCTGGCTCATTTGAAGTACTCAGAAATGGGGAAGGCTGGAAAAATCAGTAAATTGTACATCATATGTAAGAAAAATCATAAGACCCAAACCTCCTATATATAGTGCTGCAGAGAACAACAAATAAATATCATGGTTGGCCCTAAATCTGCTATTAAGCCAAATAATGTCTCTTGGAGATATTTTAGGCAACAATTGTTAAAACTTATTTTGATGGACCAAGTGTCAATTACCTTGACTGTGAGCATAATAGAAAAGCTCATATTATAATAAAGATGTGTAAATGAGGCAGTATTTATTTTTTCATACTATTTTTTTAAATGTTTGTATACAGATTTATATTAATACTTGTTATGTTTCAGGAATACATTTTACCTCACTCAATTATGAAGTTCATTAAGAACAATGAAAAAGACCAGTCTTCTTTTGTACTATCAGGGCTCTGAATGTAACTTTGTTGATAAAACTGGGTTTTTGTTATTTTTGTCATTGTTGTTTTTATTTTTCTTTTACAAATCAAGTTGCAACATAATTTCAGAGCAATAAAAGATTCTTTTCTCATTCATCCATTGACATTAAATCAATTTTAAAACTTTTTAATAGTCTAAAGTATTAATAGGCACATATGTTTTGCCATTCAAAATATGTTTACCTCACAGAGATTAACAATAATGCTCTTTTTTATTCTAGCTATTTGCCACTACCCATATCAAAAACTACCTGGTGCTTAGACATGAGGACATACAAACAGAATTTAGAGTAATCCATGGCACATGCTTTCACTATTGGACAGAACGATTTTTCTTGTTAATATGCTTTGATTAAGCAGAACTGAGCTATAAAATTTTGGATTTTTGACTGAAACCACATCTTAAAAGATCACAACACCTGATAGCACTTGAAAAAAGATTAAAAAAGTAGTGCTTAAAATGTTTTTCAACTTTTTACTTTGACATAATTTCAGACTGATGGGAAAGTTGCCAGGATATTAAAAGGAACTGCTATATACCTTTTATCCAGATTCCCCAAATCTTAACATTTGTCACCTTTGTTTCATTTTATTACTCTTTCTCATATATATTACATACACACATAGAGTATAATTTTCTTTTACATAATTTTTCATCTGTTGAAGCTAAGTAGCAGATATGATGCACCTTTACTCCTAAACATTTCAATGACTATTTCCTAAAAACAAAGACATTCTCTTTATAACTAAAGTACAATTATCAAAATCAGGAAATTAACATTGATGTTATCATCTAATCTACAGACATTCAGATTTTTCCAATTATCCCAATAACGTTGTTTATAGCAAAAAAAATCATTGATCACACATTGCTCTCAGTTGTATGTCTTTTTGGCCTACCATTATATGTCTGGAACATTCCTCAAGGGTTTTTTGTTGTTGTTGTTGTTTTAATAACCTTAAAAAATTTTGAAGAATATACAGTAGGCCAGTTATTTTGAAGAATGTCCTTAAATTTGCATTTAAGAGGCACTTCAACATGATTCAGTTTATGCATTTTGGACAGGAATATTGCAGAAGCATGTTGTGTTCTGCATGCATCATAGCAGGAGGCACGTGACGTCAGTTTATCTGCTAATTAGTGATATTAACTTTGATCACTTCATTAAGGTAGTGTCTGCCATTGTCCTCATGTAAAGATATTTACTTTGTAATTAGTAAGAACATTATGGGAGAGCATTTGAAACTAAAGTATGTAAATACTTTGTTACTCATTAGACTTTCATCCACTAGTTTTAGCATCTGCTGATGATTCTTTTGGAATCCATTATTAATATGATGGTTGCCAATAGTGATTATCCAATTTCATAGTAATTCTGCTTTAATCAGAAGTAAAATATATTCTATAATTCTTTTTATCTTTTCATAGCTTAATTATTTTCTTAATGGATTTTTATGTTCCCATTTTTTTTCCAATTACTACTTTTATCTAAAAGTTTTCTAAAATTCGCATAGGTCATTTGGTAAAAAGCTACTGATTTTATAGTTCATTTCCTTCTTATAATAAGTAATTATTTACCTTAGTAATAGTATTTCAATAATTTTAAAAGTAGTGATGCTGAACATTTTAAGAGTATGACTCTTTTTATATGGAATGAGATATTCTTAAGACAGATGAATGTTTTCCATTCATTGACTTGGGGTTAGATTCTTCACAAAGGTTAAATTCACCAGGTGTGGGCCAATTTTTTGGCAATACTTTGGTATCAGCAGCAGAGATCAGGAGCTAAAGAAAGACTTTTTAAAATCATAAATGATGTTCATTTTAACTTAGCTCTTTTTGTTAATTATATGGCACCACGTGGGTGGTATTATGTGATACAGCAAAGAGCTTCCTGTAACTTGCATATTATGAATCTTAGTTTACAGGAAATGTCACTTTAACAGCAATACTACTATGCAAAATAATTTTAAAATTATATATTATTGGGTAGTCTTCACAATGGCAGCTTTTAAATTTACCAACCTGAGTAGACATACGAACTGAAATGCTATTCTGCTTTTATTCTAGAGATTTTTCTTTACATAGACATATAATATGGGGATATGAAGGGTGAAGATAATGTTTACCAATTCACAAACATTACGTTTAAATTTATATATACTTTATCTCTGGATATTAAAATGTGAGAATTGCTTAATTTTAGTGACTCAGTTAAAAGGAATTGAAAAGGTCTTCATCTTTTAAAAATTATATAAATTGGGGATAGTACAAAGAGAATTTGAAAATTATTTTTTGATAAAATTGGGAAAAATTCTACTGTGGAACTCTTGAGTGGTATTTATTGGTGGTTTGCTGCTAATCAAGTATGGCATCCATTTTATTATTAACACTACCATTAAATAATGCCCATATGAATGTTTGATTAGTGCTTCCAGACCTATACTTTCTGAATCTGTAATTCGGAGATCTGTAACTAACTGTTGTACTTTTGTATCTATACCTCGTTGTTACCATAAATGCGTCCTTCATATATACTCATTAGATAATGATTTAAATTAACAGGACCTTACATATACATTCTGTGGTTTTTGACAATTCAAATTTAACTTACTTTTTTGTTTGTTTTCTCTTACTTTGCTTTGCAAAGATTGAGGAAATAAATTTATTGAAATGATGTTAGCAATCTTTTTCATCCAAGATGAGACTGGATTACACTGCAATTAAGTAATAAAATTTGTAGCAAAGAAGAAGAATCATAATTTTGTGAGATAGAAATCATGCGTACATTCTCTTCCTTCCTGTACAGCTTTATCTTTTTACTAAGCTTTACAATTATCCCCTCCCAGCCCCATCTCATCTCAGCTCCACATTCACTCTGTTTCCACACCCTCAATCCCTAACCACTTCTGACCTACTCACTTATTCTTCTTATATAGCTCAACTAGAACTAGTTCCCCTTCCTCCGATTTTTTTTTATTGAGGTAAAGTACACACAACATAAAATTTACCGTCTTAGCCATCTTTAAGTATACATTTCAGTGGTATTAAATATGTTTATAATGTTGTGTAACCATCACCACGATCCTCCTCCCTTTTCATCTTGTAACAGAAACTCTATAACCATTAAACAATATGCCCGTGTTACTCCCTCCTCCAGCCCCTGGAGAACACCATTCTACTTTTCATCTCTATGATTTTGACTATTCTAAGTACCTCATATCAGTGGATCATGCAGTATTTCTCTTCTTGTGTCTGGCACTCAGCATAATATCCTCAAGTTTCATCCATGTTGTAGCATATGTCAGAGTTTCCTTCCTTTTTAAGGCTGAGTAATATTTTATTGTGTGTACATAATACATTTTGCTTATCCATTCATCCATCAGTGGGCACCTGGGTTGCTTCCATGGTTTAGCTATTGCTAATAATGCTGCTATGCAAATATCTCTTCCACACCCTGCTTTTAATTCTTTTGGGTATATTCCCAGAAGTGGAATTGCTGGATCATATGATAATTCTATTTTTAATTTTTTGAGGAAATTCCATACGGTTTCCCACAGCAGCCGTACCATTTTACATTCCTGCCAACAGTGTACAAGGGACCCTGTGACTCCATGTCCTCACTCACTTGTGATTTTTCTGTTTTTGTTTTTATAGTAGCCATCATACTCATAGGTATGAGTTGTCACCTCGTTGTTGTTTTGACTTGAATTTCTCTAATGAATAGTGATATTGAGCATCTTTTCTTGTGCTCTTTGGCCATTAATATGTCTTCTTTGTAGAAATGTCTATTCAAGTCCTTTGCTCATTTTTGAATCAGGTTGTTTGTTTTTTTGTTCTTGAATTTTAAGAGTCTTCTATATTCAGGATGTTAATCCGTTATCAGATATGTGACTTGCAAATATTTTCTCCTATTCTGTAGGTTGCCTTTTTACTATGTTAATTAACCAGAACTAGTTTTATTTTCAGAGATGGATGTTTAAAGTATGTAATTTTCATAGATTGGATATGATTATGGAGTAGAATACTAAGTCTTTATTCTGATCAACAGGAACTTTTCAAAATTGACCAAAAAACTTAAATATATTTAGGTGTAAGGATTCAAAATGTTCTATTTTTAAAATCACATTTTGCAAACTCCAGGCAATCTTCATCTTAAAATATAATATTGGCCCTGAAATAAACATATAAGTTATTTAATAAATTAACTGCTGTTCTTCAGTCAATGTAATTTTTAACATGCCTACAGCCAACAGATAAATAAGACATCTCTCATTTTGATTAAATGATACATTAGCAAAGCATGAAGCTATTTTCATATAATTTAAGGATCAATGAACAGAAGAAAAGTACTGGTCATGACAGCACTCTATAGCTTCTCAACTGTCTTTTGATTTTATTTATTTGCCGTAAGTAAGAAAAGCCAACATATAATTTTAGCAGTTTGCTGTGGTCAGCACAAATAATCAACTCAGTTTTACAATGTTTGTCACACTACGGTCAGGATTTCTTTTGTATTGAATTATTCTTTTCTCTTATTAGCTCTCCAATTTATTCTTTCGTCAGAATCTAAATTGCCCATGTACCTTTTTATCCAATTTGATTCACACATAGCAACTGTATATGCTTGTCTGAATGTCAGGGAACAATCCTGTGAGTGGCCGTGACCCATAATGGAAAGAGCACTAAATTAGGATCCAGGGCTCAGCTCAGGAGTTTCCAAGTATTGTGGGTCGATAAATAACACTGACCCGTTGGTTTTCTCATTCTCCTTCACCTTTTAGCAGGCAACATGCTGTGCTTCCTTATCTCGGGGGGCGGTTTTGTTACGGAGGGTAAAAAAAAGTATGTCAGTTACCTTTCAATGTATAACCAACCACCCCAAAACTTGGTGGCTTAAAGCAATGATTTACTCTTTCCGATTATTGATTGACTGGGTGATTCTTCCCTCCACATGGTGCTGGCTGGGATTTGTAACATGACAGCATTCAGTCGATCACTCTACTGATCTAGGAGGTCTCAGCAGGCCTCTCTCACATGTGTGGTGCTGTGGCACCTCATTCTCTATGTGACTTCTAGTTCTACCTAACTCCTCTCTCTGTCAGGACTTCCTGGATATTTTACCTAGTGGCTCAAGGATCTAAGAGAGCACAGGTGGGAGTTTCTGGGCCTATTATGCGATAGTTCCCAATCTGGCAGAGTGCTACTTCTGTCTCACTCTGTTGGGCAAAGGAAGTCACAAGGCTCCTCTGATTCAAGGGGAGGGAAATGGACTTCGCCTCTTGTGCACGTGCACCTAGGGAGGAGAGGAGTAGCTGACAGCTAATTATTGAAACTATCTATAAGAAAAGCGTATCTACCCTGATTAATTTTCCCCATTTTTCAGTAATTATTAATATATCCATTTTCCTTGAGGAAATTATTCCTCCTGCTCTCAGCCCACAAGCTTTGAGTGAAGTCCCATTCCTAGCTCAAGTAAAAAGTATGGGACGTGGAGTTAAGTCACTCAGTGTATCATATTACCTTAGTCACTGAGTTGAGGAGTGAAAATGTGATCCAATCAAAGTCAAATGGATACAGTAAAGTTTATTCTTCTGGTCATTCTGAGAAAGAGACCCTAATTCTCTTCCTTAATGGACTTGGAGCTAAGCTGTTGGGGCCAACCAGAGATAATGAGTAGAGAATTGGTCAGAGAATAAGTTCAATGACAGAAATGGAGCTGAAAGCTAAGTAGAGGAAATCCAGACCCTTATGACATAATTTGAGCCCTGAAATCCAGCTTGCTGGAAGCCAAAACTACACCTTGGTTTTCTCAGTGCTGTGACCAATTCATTTATCTTTATGCATAAGGCTGGATCACTTGCAACCAGAGAGTTCCAATTAATAAAATTGTCCACAATTCAATTTCCTTCTTGGCTGTCATGACCTAAAGTCTAAGTCCCTTAACAAAAAGACATTGAGAAGAAAGAATTCCTCTGTGAGAAACATGAAGAGAGAAAGAACAATTTATCCAATATTAAAAATGATATTTTCTCAAGCTTCAAATTGGGAGAGTGTTCAGAAAAGATCAGTTGGAATTTGACATTGCTGTAGGGCAGTGCTCTGAGGAGGTGGCCAGGCCTCAGAATAGATGACAGAGTGGTGCATTAGGAGAGGTAGGACCCAAAGCCTCGGTGCACCCATCTTCTTCAAAGAGACCAGAGCCAAATGTGATTAAGAGCTGGCTGGCAGCTTGAAGGATCTATGGAGAATGGGATATGAAAGCCTGAAAGCATGACTTAAAAGCAGTACTGCTAAGACTCTAGAGCCTTTATAATATCCCTGTGGAGAGGGCCCATGGGATCCCTGAGGTCAAGGGCTCTGCCATCCCAGGGGAGTTAAGATTTAAACTGATATTAAGTTAATTAAAATAAACAATGATTTATTAAGTTATAAACAATAATAAAACAATGATTTCTTTGCACATCTGAATTTGTGGACTGAGATTTTATATTCACTGAACATTAGTAAAATATATGAGCTAAGAGAAATTATTTAAAATTTCTAGGTAGCAGTATTCTCCTATACACGAGCTGGAGGATGAGGGAATCATGAAATTGAAAACATCTCGAATGTCTCTGATGTCTGGAGGGGTGTGCGTGTGTGTATGTGTGTATGTGATATTTCAATTCAAATATTGAGTGCCTACTGTGTGTAAAGCACTATGCTAGAGTTACCGGGAACACAGTAATGAGAAGGACAAGCCTGGATCCTCCCTTCCAAGAGCCTGTAATTTAATAGATACACAGACAATTACAGGCAGATTACAACGCAGTCGGATGAGTTCTATGATGGGAGGAGCACGGGGTTTGTTTGGATCCTGTAGAAGGTCTATCTATCCGGGTCTCCAGGTCATGAATAGTCAGCAGTTGGAAAATGAAGACAGTAGATGTTTATAGAGCAAAGTGGGGGAAGAGAGGGGAGGTGATTTGGTGGGGGAAAGAATTGTTTTAAGCCAAAGAAACAGTGTATCCAAAGGCCCGAGTGGAGAGAAAACATGGTGAATGATATCTAAATGATTATGTGAGGTGGAGCATACTGCTTGATGTGGGGAGTGGCAACCAAATGAGGTTAGGCTGGAGAGGTAAGGAGAGGGCAACTGTGTCACGAAGAGCCTGATAGGCCATTTAAAAATATTTTGGTTTGATTTTAATGTTTAGGGGGGAGGATTTTAAGCCAAGAAATGACATAATCAGGTTTGCATTTTTAGGAAGATAAAAATCTGGCTGCAGAGTAAAGAATACAAAATGGTGGGATGCACAGACACCACTAAGAAATTGTCATATGTTTTCAGATGGCTTCCAGCAGTCCTTTCCTGCTCTGAAACACTGTTGTCCTTGCCTTGCTCTCGAGAAGCTATTTCCCAAGCTCTCACTCCCTGCTTTCCTGTTGATGCTCTTCTTGCAGTCTATAGAATCAGGAAGAGCAACTAGAGCTCTTTAGTGGTCTCAGGTAACTCATTTCTTTCATTATTCAGCTTCCACCATTATATTTGGACCATGTCTTCAGAGTTCTAAGAATGCCACTCATTGTTTTCATTCACAGAGTAGATCTATGGAGTCACTTCAGGATTTAAGACTCACTCTGCTGTTTGATAATTCCTCTGAATCTGCCTTCACATATAAAAATTAATATTATAATTATAAATTAGAAGTAATAATACATTCATCTCAGAGTTGTTGGGAAGATTATGTTATGTTTATGCAGAGGGCCTGATGCACAGTAGGCATTACAATAAAACACATTTATTGTTGTTTACCACTGATCTGAGCTTTACTTCCTCATGTAAGTATAACTCCTTCCCCTACGTGCCTAAAGTAAACATATAAATGGAATCAAGATAACTTTAAACCATATTTAGGTCTATCAACATGAAGGACAGAACCATAACACAAATGTTGCAGTAAAAACGTAATATCCAGCAATTTCAAAGATGCGGTTGAATAAAGAAACTTGTGCTTATCTTCATTAAAGAAATATATGAGGTGTGACTGAAGTGATGTGGCTTAAATGGGGCTTTGAAGCCTGGCTCCATGGCCACACACACAAAATGAAGCTCATTACTTTATAGTTCGTAGCAGGGATATTCGAATTGGTATAGATAAGGGATGTCTGGTTCTTAGTCATGAAATGCAAATCTCATTTGAATTGTATTTTAGCTATTGTATTTCTGATATCCTTGAAATAATTTATTATAGTGTAAATATGTTTAAATTCACGAAACTCTTAAAAAATTTTTCTGGCATTATCAAATCATTTTTATCCTTACAATATCTAAAATAAAATGAACAACATTTAAAACTGCTTTATTGGTGGGAAAAATATGTCTCATTTGTGTGTGGTAATTAGACCACATTTCACTTAAAGTGAAGTTTCTTAACTTTTCACTATATCCTTTGGGGCATACAGAATAGCGTATTGTTAAGTGAGCTTATTTTATATGCAGAACCTACAGTTCTTCTCTAACAAATCATTCTAACTTCTGCCTTTCACATTTTCCTTTTATTATCTAGAGGTCCTCTGTGATTTCTTAAACATTTTTATGTGACTTTGAAAAATGATGTTGTTTGTGCTTATTTATACTAGGGACACGTGAAAATTTACAATGCACTGTGTAACCTAACACTTTTGATAAAATTACAGATCATGGTCTTATTTCCCAACTTTTCTTGTAGGTCAACAGCAAGCACTCAAGAAAGATGTTTTAAAAAAATGTTTGCCCACAGTCTGGGAAGAAAGACACTAAATTTGGAAAGTATTATTTTTTATTTTAAGGACAATTGAAATGTACTAATATTACCCATAAGCATACATTTGTCTTTGCCAACTCTTCTTCTAAATAACTGTCAACGAGCCATAGGATACATCTTCCTAACACTGCTGTTTTATTTTTTTAAGGGAACTGTCTCTCTTAATCCATTGTGTCTCAAAGGGACTGTCAAATATAAAACTTTATGTGCTACCCTTTCCTCTGTCCTCCAAATCATAGCTCAAGGCTGGTACATGAAGTACCTGAACCATCCAAACCAGTCATAGTGTGCTGTGCTCTTGACAATAGTGAGTGGTTGACAGGTGGTCACATGACTTCAAGCAGGGCCAATCAGATTCCCCAATACACTGAAATACAGATATCCAGAGTGAGAAGTTCCTTTGCTATGGGGTTGCTATGTTAGGAAAGGGTGATAATAGAATGTTAGTGCCATCTTCCCTATCACATGTAGAAAATGGAGACTTTCTGCAGATGAATACAATACACAAGGGAAAACAAAAGAAGAGATGAAGAAAGAGACTGGAAGCCAATGACATAGTTCAGCCCTGACAGTTTACCTTCCCATCACCAGAAATTTTAATACATTTAAGTTGTGGTGGGGACCAGGTATAATTTCAAAGTTCTGGGGTGGCATGATAGCCAGGGCTGAGAACCATTGGCACAGCCAGTGGTGCATGAGGAGTAACATTGCTGCAGTGAGGCTTTATATGAAAGTTAGGATTCTCAGACATAATTTATAATATTAAACAAAAGCCCAGATTAAATAAATTTCCACCAACACATTTATCTTTAGCTTTAGTAATTATTTCCTAAACATATGTTAGTGCATGAAACAGTGGTCTGTAATTTATGGGGCACAATACATGAAAGAACAGTGAGTGGTAGTATGAAAGGAATATTAGGGATGCTACTTAAATTGTCAACCACTTATTTTCAAAACATGTAAGGCAATTTTTTCATTAGCTTTTGCTAATGCTCTTACTTTTCCAATTAGAGATCTGCTTTCTAGAATAGATGTATGAAGAGTGAAGAATAATACAAATTTTATTTTAAAAGTGATTGTGAAAATCTCAAGGAGAAACTAATATCATTAATGAAAATCATAAGAATTCCATTAACTCAGAGGTGGTTTTATTAATACTCTTTAACAAAGGAGAAGACTATAAATCCCTCCATGGTCAAAAAATATGACAAATACAGTGAAAGCATCAATCTGCTTTTACATCTGTCTAAAAATATCTTCATGGATGCAGATGTTGGAAAACTCTTTTCCCCAGTTAGATATCCAAATGCTGTAATTAATGTATCTGAAAAGGAGCCAATGTTCTTGAGGAAGAAATACAGGATTTCCTACAACTTTACTGGAGATTGTTTTCAATTATTGAACACATATTTGAACCTAGTCTTTAACTCAATTAATTAAATGCAAAGCTACTGGAATTATCATAAAGTCTTCAATCTTGGCACATGTATATTTTGGCTATGTTTATGATTATATATCATAACATCTTGCCAAAATGCGGAAACTGTAAAACTGATGGACCTGTGTCTCATGCATACACCTTTACAGATTCATGCCAATTCCCTTACTATTAAGGAGACCAGTGAATGCTAATTTTTGCCACCACAGAAACTTCAGTGACGATTGCTTCAATTAATAGTAAAAGAGTACTTATATATACAGTTTCTATGTGGTGTAGTTTAAATGTATAATCATATTTAACATTTAATCACTAAAATATGCTAAATAATAACATTACAATATGATTCTTAAACCACAGACTAGGAGAAAATATTTGGAAAAACATACCTAATAAAGAACTGCTATCCAAAATATACAAAGAACTCTTAAAACTCTACATTAAGAGGTTAGGCATGGTGGCTCATGACTGTACTCCTCACACTCTGGGAGACTGAAGTGGGAGGATCACATGAGGCCAGCAGTTCAAGACCAGCCTGGGCAATAGCAAGACCCTGCCACTACAAAAAATAAAATAAAAAAAAAATATCTAGGCATGGTGGCATGCACTTGTAGTCCTTCTGAAATCACTGTATGATTTCAATTATATGATATTCTGGAAAAGGCAATGGAGACAGCAAAAGGATCAGTGGTCGCCAAGAATTATGAAAAGAGAAGGATGAATATTGAGCACAGAGCCTTTTTAGGGCAGTGAAACTACTCTGCATGATACTATAATGGTAGATACATGTCATTATATATTTGCCCAAACACATAGAATGTACATCACCAAGAGTGAGCCCTAATGAAAACCATGGACTTCAGAAGATAACGATGTGTCAATGTAGGTTCATTGATTTTAACAAATGCACTACTCTTACGGGGTATGTTGATAGTGAAGGAGCCTATGTATGTGTGGGTAGGGGTATATGGGAAGTCTCCCCAACGTCCTTCAATTTTGCTGTGAACATAAAAATGCTGTAAATAATAAAGTCTATTGAATGTGAAAGAAAAAAAGGAAGGAAGGAAGGAAGGAAGGAAGGAAGGAAGGAAGGAAGGAAGGAAGGACAGACTGACTTGTTTTTTGTTACATGGACAAATTATATCATGCTGAAATCAGGGCATTCAGTATACCCATCACCTGAATAGTGTACATTATACGTGGTAGATATTTATCCCTTACCCCACTCACACCCTCCCATTTCTCAGTTTTCAATGTCCATTATGCTGCTTTATGATTATATATCCCTTGTTTAGCTCTCACTTATAAGTTAGAACCTATGGTATTTGTTTTTCCATTCCTGAGATACTCCAACTCGTATAACTACCTCCAGTTCCAAGTTGCTGCAAAAGACATTCTTTCATTCCTTTTTATGGCTGAGTAGAACTCTGTGGGGTGTGTGTGTGTGTGTGTGTGTGTGTGTAAACACTCTGTTTTCTTTACCTATTTATCAGTTGATGGGCACTTAGATTGATTCCTTATCTTCTCAATTGTGAATTTTGCTGCAATAATGTTTTGGGTGCAGGCATCTTTTTGATAAACAACTTCTTTTCCTTTGGGTAGATACCCAGTAGTGGGATTGCTGGATCGAAAGGTAGGTATGCTTTTAGTTCTTTGAGGAATCTCCACACCATTATCCTAGTTTACATTCCTGCCAACAATATATAAGCATTTCCTTTTCACCACATCCATGCCACATCTATTTTTTTTTTGACTTTTTAAAATGGCCATTCTGACAGTGTTAAGGTGGCATCTCATTGTGCTTTTAATTTGCATTTTCCTGATAATTAGTGATGCTGAGCATTTTTTCATATGTTTTTTGGCCATTTGTCTATTTTCTTTTGAAAAAAAAATATGCCCACTTTTTGAAGGGGTTATTTGTTTTTTTCGTGCTAATTTGTTTGAGTTCTTTGTAGATTTCAGATATAAGCCCTTTAGCAGATGTATAGTCTGCAAATATTTTCTCCTGTTTTATAGATTGTCTGTTTATTCTGTTGATCATTTCCTTTGCTGTGCAGAAAATTTTTAGTTTAGTTAAGAACCGTTTATTAATTTTTGTTGTTTTTGTATTTGCTTTTGTGTTCTCAGTCATAAATTCGTTGCCTAGGCCAATTTCCAGATGAGTTTTTCCTATATTTTCTGCTAGAATTTATATGGTTTCAGGTCTTACATTTAAGTCTTTATTCCATCTTGAGTTAATTTTTGTATATGATGAGAGATAGGGATCCAGTTTCGTTCTTCTGCATGTGGCTATCTAGGTTTCCCAGCATCATTAAGTGAATAGGGTGTCATTTTCCCAGTCTATGTTTTTGTCTAGTTTGTCAAAAATCAATTTGTTGTAGCTATACGGCTTTATTATTGGGTTCTCTGGTCCCCAGAGTTCTGTGGGTTCTCTGGTCCCCTGAGTTCTGTGGTTCCCAAACCCCAGGCTGCAGACTGGTACTGGTACCATTACCTGTAGCCTGTTAGGAACCAGGCAGCACAGCAGGAGATGAGCAACAGATGAGGGAGCACTCACATCACCCGCTGAACTCCACCTCCTTTACCACCCCATCTGTGGAAAAACTGTCTTCCATGAAACCTGTCCCTGGTGCCAGAAGGGTTGGGGACTACTGCTCTATTCTATTCCGTTGGTATATGTGTCTGTATTTATACCAGTACCATGCTATTGTGGTTACTATATAGCCTTGTATTATAATTTGGTGTCAGGTAATGTTCTTTTTGCTTAGGATTACTTTGACTATTCAGGCTCTTTTTTGGTTCTGTGTGAATTTTAGGATTGTTTTTCTAGGTCTGTGAGAAATGACATTTTTATTTTGATGGGAATTGTATTTAATCTGTAAATAACTTTGGGTAGTATGGACATATTACCAATGTTGATTCTTCAAATCCACGGACATGGGATGTTTTTCCATTTGTTTGTGTCATGGTTTTCATTTGTGTATGTGTATAATTTTCATCAGTGTTTTGTACCCCTTCTTGTAGAGATCTTTCACCTCCATGGTTAAGTATATTCTTAGGTATTTTGAGGTTTTGATTTCACTCTCAGCTTGACTGTTATTAGCACACAGAAATGCTCCTGATTTGTGTACATTAATTTTGTAACCTAAGACTTTACTGAATTTATCAATTATAGTAGTTTTTCAGTGGAGTATTTAGAGTTTTCTAGATATAAGATCAGATCATCAACAAACAGGAATAGTTTCACTTCCTCTTTCCTAATTTGGATGCTCTTTATTTCTTTCTCTTCCCATAGTGCTCTGGCAAAGACTTCCAGCACTATATTGAATACAAGTGGTGGCAGTGGGCATCCTTGTCTTGTTCGAGTTCTTAGGGGGAATACTTTCAAATTTTCCCTATTCAGTATGATGTTGGCTGTAGGTTTGTCATATATGGCTTTTATTATTTTGGGGTATGTTCCTTCTATACCTAGTTTGTTGAGGTTTTTTTGTTTGTTTATCACGAAGGGGTGCTAGATTTTATTGAATTATTTTTCTGCATCTATTGAGATGATCAGATAGTTTTGCTTTTAATTCTGTCTATGTGGTGAATCACATTTATTGATTTCCATATATTGAACCATCCTTGCATCCCTGGGGTGAAACCCACTTGATCATTTTGAATTATCTTTTTGTTGTGTTGTTAAATTTGATTTGCTAGTATTTTGTTGTGGATTTTTGCATGTATATTAATGAAGGATATTGGTCTGTAGTTTTTCTTTTTTGGTGTGTCCTATCCTGAATTTGATATCAATGTGATACTGGCTTTGTGGAATGAGTTAGGGAGCATTTCCTCCTTCTTGATGTTATGGAACAGTTTCAGTAAGACAGGTACCAGTAGGTCTGGTCGAATTTGACTGTGCATCTATCTGGTCTGGGGCTTTTATTTGCTGGGAGATTTTTTTTGTTATTATTCAATCTCACTACTCATTATTGGTCTGATCAGGATTTCTGTTTCTTCCTGACTCAGGTTTAGGAGGTTGTATGTTTTTGAAAATGTATCTATTTCCTCTGTATTTTCTAGTTCACGTGTGTAGAGGTTTTCATAGTAGTCTTAGGTGATATTTTGTATTTCTGTGGTGTCAGTCATAATGTCTCCTTCTTCATTTCCGATTGAACTGATTTGAGTACTTTCTCTTCTATTTCTGGTAAATCTAATTAGTGGTCTATAGATTTTTATGTTTTATCTTTTCAAAGAACCAACTTTTAGTTTTCTTGATCCTTTGTATTGGTTTTTATTTGTTTGTTTCCATTGCATTTAGTTCTGCTCTGAGCTTTGTTATTTCTTTTCCATTTTTATATTATTATTGATTTTTTAAATTTATTTCAAGATATTACAGAAGTACAAATGTTCTTGGTTATATGTATCGATTTTGTTATTCTTGAGTCAGGGTTATAAGTGTGCCCACCACCAACATAGTGTTCATTGTACCCATTAGGTAGGTTTTTGCCCACCCCCTCCTCCTCCCTCCCCCTCCTTGATTTCCACTGAGTGTTACTTCCCTCTGTGCACATGTGTGCTCATCAGCTAGTTACAGTTTAATAATGAGTACATGTGTTTTTCCATTCTTTACATACTTCACTTAGGATAATAGTCTCCAGTTCCATCCAAATTGTTGCAAAAGGTCTTGATTCATCCTTCTTCATGGTTGAGTAGTATTCCATAATATAGATGTACCACATTTTGTTAATCCACTCATGAATTGATGGGCACTTGGGCTGATTCCACATCTTTGCAATTGTGAATTGTGCTGCTATAAACATTCAAGTGCAGACATCTTTTTGATAAAATGACTTCTTTTCCTTTGTGTAAATACCCAATAGTGGGATTACTGGATCAAATGGTAAGTCTACTTTTAGTTCGTTGAGAAATTTCCACACTATTTTCTTTAGCAGTTGTGCTAATTTGCAGTCCCACCAACAGTGTATAAACGTTCCTTTCTCTCTGCATCCATGACATGCCAGCATTTGTTGTTTGGGGACTTTTTGATAAAAGCCATTCTCACTAGAGTTAAGTGATATCTCATTGTGGTTTTAATTTGCATTTCCCTGATAAGTGGTGACATTGAGCATTTTTTCATATGTTTATTGGCCATTTATCTTCCTTTGAAAAGTTTCTGTTCATGTTTTTGCCCACTTTTTAATTGGGTTTTTTTGTTTTTTGCCTTGATTATTTGCTTGAGTGCTTTGTAGATTCTGTATATTAGCCCTTTATTGGATGTATAGCTTGCAAATATTTTCTCCCATTCTGTAGGTTTTCTATTTGCTCTGTTGATTATGTCCTTAGCTGTGCAGAAGTAAATCAATAAATGTGATTCCCCAAGTAAACAGAAGCAGAAACAAAGACCGTATGATTATCTCAATAGATGCAGAAAAAGCATTTGACAAAATTCAGAACCCTTTGATGACAAAAACCCTCAACAAATTAGACATAGAAGTAACATATCTGAAGATTATAAAAGCCATATATGATAAACCCACAGCCAACATCATACTGAATGGAGAAAAGTTGAAAGTATTCCCCCTAAGATCTGGAATAACACAAGGCTTTTGATGTCACCACTTATATTCAACGTAGTACTAGAAGTCCTAGCTAGAGCAATCAGGGAAGAGAAACAAATAAAGGGTATCCAAATCGGGAAACAGGAGATCAAACTTTTGCTGATGATATGATCTTATATCAAGAAAACCCCAAAGACTCCACCAAGAGACTCCTGGAATTGATAAATAAATTCAGCAAAGTCTCAGGTTACAATATCAATGTACGTAAGTCAGTAGCATTCCTATACATCAATTACAGTCAAGCTGAGAGTCAAGTCAAAGACTCAATATCGTTCACAATAGGTATAAAGAAAATAAAATACCTAGGAATATACTTAACTAAGAAGGTGTTGTTTCTTTTTTCCTGATAAATTTGGGTTTGGTTTATTCTTCTTTTTCTAGTTCTTTGGTGTGTGGCATTAGGTTCTTAATTTGTGATCTTTCTGTCTTTTTGATGTAGTCATTTAAGGCTTTGAACTTCCCTCTTAGCACTGCTTTTGTTGTGTCCCAGAGATTTTGGAAGCTTGTGTTATCTCTAGTTCAATTCGAAAAATCTTTTGATTTCCATCTTAATTTCTTCATTGACCCAAGGATCATTCAGCAGCAGATTGTATAATTTCCATGTATTTGTGTAGTGTCACTGTGGTGTACTTTAATATCCCTATTGATCATTCATCCAACACCCATCTTCAAAGTCTTAACACAAGAGACCATCAACTCCACTGAACATTATAAATCTGCTCCTTTGCTCTTACCCTGGGTCTCATTGTCACTCCAAATTTCTCAATCACTTTAACCTTACAGTGCAAAACAGCAATAGCTGTTCAACTTCTCTTTATCCTTATCTTTCAAGTTTTATTTCCACTGAATCTGCTTTTAAACTTTATGTATGCTTTCAGTATCTTGAGTCCTTCTTTTATCCCAGTGCACTGATACTGTCCCGGAGTCCTCTTTTTTCCTGTTCTAGTTTAAACCTAAAGTGAATTAACTACTTTTTTTTGCCTGCAGCATTAACTCCTTTTTCTTCCTATCTCTCTACCCTAAACTTCACAAAAGCTCTCAGTTTTGTATTAATCCAGGTACTTGTCTTATCCTCTCCTATATTGAGGTTACTAAGCACTGTTAGCATAGTCATAAAGATATAGATCGCTTTCTCTATAAATTTACGTTTATCTTCATCTAAGACCTCAATGCTAGTTGATATTTCTTTTATATACCATGGTCAGCTCCCTCTCCTATTTACTACAGCAGCTATAACAAGACTCATTACTTTCCTTAAGTGGGGCTGCAGCCCTGATTTGTTCTTTCCCAGTGTATGTCATTCCTAGTGCCTACAGAATACTGAGATTCTCAGGCCTCCAGTCAGTCTATCTGTGCTCCAACGCTCCATACTGAAACAAAATCTTTATTTTTTTTTTTTACTTTCACTCTCTTTCCCAACCTCTTTTGCTGTCTTAAAGGATTAGGAAATTTTTCCTCCACTCTCTAGCTTATTCCTCCTCCTATGTTCCAGGTCACATCTCTTCTTTCTACTCTAAGAAGTAGGTCTCTAAGATCATTATCTTTATATTCACTAATATATTAAATATCTTCACATTTCTTTTCTCCTTTACTGAATAAACTTCCCCTGATTCTATATACCTAAACACTCTTTACTGTCCTTCCCTGATGAGCTGCGAATACATTGTCTACAGTCTTTTCCTACCCCCACTTCCTCATTGCTTATTCTTCTTGGAATTTCTCTGCTCCTCACCCTTTGATATGCTTGCTACTGTTCATCTGTGACTTCATAACTTCCAATCCAAAGGGAACTTGATCTGTGCTTAATGTCTTTGCTCTCTGTGTGGCTTCTAATGCAGTTGATTACTTTTTTCTTCTTGAAACTTTCCTCACAGGAGTTTCTCTGAGTTTTCCCTTCTGCCTAATATTATCTTTTTGCACCCCCCTGCATGAGTTCTTCTTGTCCACAGTTATTAAATATTTGTTTGTTCTAATTTCCCACTATTGGTGTTCCTTATTCTTCTTCTTCTCATTCAACATTCTTCCTCAATGAAGCAAATCATTGGCAATGTTGAAATGATACTTGTCTAGGACATAAAATGCTAAATGACCCGTAGTCACTCTATGCCTAGATCAAATCCCAGTGATTTTCAAGTTCATGAATTTTGGTAGTCTTTGTTAAATAAAGCTAGTTTTAAAATTGTTGGTAAAATAAAATTAGAATATCTTCAAAATTGTCAGTATTAAATATAATTCAAACATTTTTGCCTAGGTCTACTTGTCAGACAAATCTTCTAGATGTTTTAAAAGTTATGACACTGCTGTTTCTGTAGTCTTTTTGATACTTGCTTAATTTGTTTGTGAGCTTATATCTTTGGTTTTGAGCCTTTAGCTTCTGGGATCTAGGTAAGTGGCCATGGTGAGGCCTGGAGACATGTACATGCCTGCGTGCCTGCGGTTCCTGGGCAGTATTCTCCCTGGCCCAGCTGTGCCTCCTGCCGTGCTGGGAGGGGTTGGGTCTTCCAGACATTGTCTTTAAATTATCCTGGGCTCTGTATCTGGTATATAACAATTAGAATTTCTAATTTCCTAGGTTTTTCTCTAAAAATTAAGGTTACTAAGAGTCAACATTGTAATTAATATATGTAATTAAAACTACTAGATACAAGAGAAACACTTCGTGTGCAAAATTTATAAGGTAAGTAGGATGTATTTTTGGTGAGGAAGGTTATAAGAGAGGCATGAGAATATGGTTTTTGTTGAAAAAAGTACTTTTGTCTAGTTTAGAGGTTATGTAAGGGTCATTTTAAACTGAAGGAAAAAATTAATGATAGACAATTCTAAATGGACATAGAAAGTTGGGGAAAGAAAGAAAATGGGAAAAATTTTGAGAAGTTATAAAAGGTTTATGGAAATGTTATGATGTGTGATCAAAATTGATTAAGATTAGGTAGATCTGTTTATTAGGGTTTTATTCAGATTATCTTTAGCAGTAATAATAAACTAATGCAAAGGTAGAATTTGGTTTTCTCTTTTGAACACATTTTTATGTAGTATTAATAAGAGATAATGAAAGAGTTTTGTTCACTTTTTGAGTAAGTCGAAGAAAAAGAAGGGAAAATTTGCCTCATGCTGTGTTTATTAGGTCTTTTGATTAGAAAATTGAGTCTTCTTTCTATCAAAGAGTGAAGGTTTTTGCTTTTTGAAATCTTCTAATTATCACTTTGGCTAAATGAATGAATTTTTTCAGTGACCTGTGATCCTATTTTGATCAATTGTTTTAAATATCTCTTATTTTAATAGCAATTGTTTTAAATCTTTGATATTTAACAAACTTACCACGATTAAATTTCAAATTCTAAAATTAAGTCTTTTTGACCTTGAACTAACTTTTGGACATTCCAGAAAGAACCCCTGCAAGTCTAAGAGAGACATATTAGGCTTATTTAGTATGTTAAAATCATGTGAGAAACATTGTCAAATAAGAAATGGTGTTGAACTTTGTGTTTTTATAAATATAAGTATTTTTACAAGTGTGTTATTAAAGTGTGTTTCAAAATTATATGAGATACCTAAAATTCTGATTTGTCTTGGTGAATGTTACCAATTACAATTACAATTATTATGTTAAATTGTAGTATGCCACAGAAATAACCAAATTTCCTTGTCAATTACAACTTTAAACATGACTATTCTAAATCTTTTGTCATCCACAAAGTTATTGTTTTACTTTGATGCTTCTGAAACAGCAGTTTAAAATTGGCTACTGTCCAAAATTTGATTGCTCTTCAAGGAAATTTATGGACAGAACTCTACTGAGTACTCTTGAATACAGGTTTCTAATAACTTTGTAGGTCATACCATTGGATTAGGTGAAAACTTCCATAATTTTAATACAAAAATTGATGTATTAATAAAGATTGCTAACCTAGCATCAAGAAGAACACAAGTTAATTATATGGAACTGAAATGTTAGATGAATGAAATAATTTTTTATGAATTTTTTTGTTTGAAACATCGCTTATTCTTTTTATGCTTTATTTTCCATTCAAGAAAACCTTTCTTTCTTCAGAACTATTTATAACTTATAGCAATTGGGTAAAGTATATTTTGTGACTAAAATTGAAATACTTACCTTTCTCTCTACCTGATTTCTCCAGGATTCAAAAACTATTCTTGAGTATTCTTATTTTAAGACAATATAGTTATTTCTGTAAATTTAGTAAGAGTCTGTATTCTCCTGTATGAGTACACAACTGGAGGCACTAGTTATTTTACCAAGGCTTTTAATGGAGTGATATGTTTTCAGACATGATCAGAACACTTTGAGGAATGGAGATTGAGTTTGTAGAGCTGGTAGAAAAGCCAGCCCTTAGGTAAGACTGACTTGGTACTTTCTCCACCCAGTTCCCTAACAAGGTTCTTCACCCTTGTGGTAAGTAAAGAATGTCACTTTCTGACACGCTCAAGAACCTCAAGATATTCTGGAAACTCTGTGAAGAGAGTAATTCACCCATTTCTTACAGGTATTATAGGCACAGTCTGAAGGTGAATCCTTGGCTTGGCTTCCTCATCCTGAGAGGCTTTTAAAAGTCTAATCTAAGATGTCTTACAAAAAATTTTCAGCAAAGCCAACTTCAAAAGAGCCTATATAGCCAAACACTATTCTTGTTGCATTTTATGCAATTAATCTGGCCAATTATAATAAGACTTAAACTTATTTTGCAAATAAATTAGTCTTGCTATGATTTGTCTTTGGTAGAAGAGGACTGGAGAGAGAAAAATTATGTTTCCGAAGACAACTATAATGCACCTGTTATTATAGTCTAGCTTTGTCCATTGACTTTAAGTTTTTATTATTTACCTGCTATTTGAATTCTTTCCTGACTGTAAGTCTCCAAACTAATGTTCTCAAATTTCTCTCCCATTTTTCTGAGTTGGAATCACTAGAAATTAAAATTGTGCTTTTCTTGAGGCCTTGCAAACTGAAGCTAGACAACTTGATATATACTTTGGGAGAAATCGCTATAGCAACCTATATGTAAACAACCTTCATGTCCATTCATGTATGGAATACTCAGAAAGCTCACTTGAACATCTGATTTGAACCATAATCTAGAAAAATCTGTCAGCTTGCTACTGCAATATAAAGATGCTTTGGAGATTCTAGAAAAACTAGTTTATAGATTACTCCAGACATTAGCCTTTGTTTTTCTCCAGTTTCCATAGACACACCTCTTACTAAAGATCTGTTTGGCTGCATAATATGTAGAGGCCAAACCCATCTGCATCACCACTTCCTGGAATGAGACACAGCTGTTTAACCAAACTGACCTATTCTCAGGACTAACAGACTGATTCAAAATGATAGGGGATGATATATTTAAATATGTTCTTTTCGCTTTTCCTAATATGTTTTTCTCTCCTTTGCTTATCTCTTACCTAACAATCTCTAACTCGAATCTCTCCTAAGCTATTAACTTGGTTTTTAGTATGCAACACCTTTTGAATGAAGAGTTCCAAAAGGTAGACTGAAGAAACAAAAATATTTTACCCCAAAATATATTTCCTTGACATATTTCAAGGGCTGGAAATACAAGAATAGCTGAAAAGCTGTCTTTTGTTAAGGAGATTTGCATCCATAGATATAATCTACATTGATGCAGCCAAGCTTTCTCTGAGAGGCTTCCCTTGTCTGGGATCTAGGAGAGATTAACTGAAAATCTGACATCTCTAGTCTCTAAGAAACATTTACCATCTATTCTCTCTAAGAGCTGCTACCCGTGAGGTTCCATCTCCCTTATAAGACCACCTTGTAAGCCAGACCTCCTCTTCTCCCCCTGCCATAGCAGTTTTGCCACATCTCTTTTGCTATGGTACACGCCCCCATTTTTTCTGTAACCTCAAGATGGAATGTAAGCTTCTATACCCCATTGGGGGTTTTGAAGTAATCACCCTATGATTCTTCTCTGTGTATGTTAATAAATTTGTATGCATTTCTCCTATTAATCTGCTTTTTGTCAGTTGATTTACAGTGAACCTTCAGAGAGGGTGAAGGGGTAGTTTTCCCTTGGCCCCAATCAGATTTTGTAGTGAAATTTACTAGTCATCTCAGATTTTAGAATTTTAGCCAAAGTCTCAATTTTGTATCCAATGTTTGGTAAGAAATTCCATATTTTAAAAAAATATGTGCTAATCACATCTCCATAGGACTTGCTAAAAGGTGGTCTAGGCAATGGGCCTGAAGATGAGGGATGAGAGAGGAGAAATTTTGGAGGCAGAACCTTAGGACTTGATGGACAATTAGGTGATAGGAATGAAAAAGCAGAAATACTGGAGAATTGGAGTCATGAATAGAATGTAATAACTGAGACAATAAATTAATTGATGTAGGCTTATTAAATTCTCATATAAAATTACATAAATTATTAAATTGCAGGTGAGATAATGGCTTCTCTATACCTGAGATCTAGGATATTGATACCATTTATATAGTCACTATAAGGTGGATTACTTAAACATCAAAAATTTGATATATTCACTTATAATAATAATAGCAATAATAAGCCCAAAGTGAGACATTATGATTTTGATTATTAAATGGCAATATATGATAATTTGTATCTTTAGTGTATTTTGACATTCTTATACTTTACAGATAATGTTTAAAATATTTATGAATTATACTCAGTGTTGAAAAATACCACCATCCTTCTTAAGCAGGCAGAAATCCAATTAAGCAGGCAATCCACCTGCTTAAGAGATAGTATTGTCAACTGTTTGAGATCATGGGCTCGGGAGTACTTCTTCTTTGGTAAGAATCTCACCTTCCCATTTATTACCTATGTGAATTTTGGCAAGTGCTTAATCTCCCTGTGGCTTAATTTCTTCATCTGGGGAGAGTAACAGCATTTCCCTTTTGTTGTGAGAAGTACATGAGGTAATACAAAGCTCTTAGAACAGTGCCTGACACTTAGCAAATTGTACTCAGTTTATGTTATCATTTTATATTTCAGAACCATGGTACGATTACACTGGATAAAAACAAGAATAGTTCTAATTTTTTAGAATTATAATATTAGAATAGGTCTTCAGGAAATAGGTTGTAAGTTGTCTATGGTGATCCTGAAGAGGAGCTTATAAATTAATCTCCAAAATTTATCACTTATCTTTATTGAACCAATGGATCAGTGTTATACTTTGCTGCAATCACAGTTCATGTTAGTCAATTTCCAGAATGGTAATGTATTTCTGAATGATATGTTGAACACTTTTAACTTTTATTGACTACTTCTGTTGCCTTCCCACAAGAATAAATTTCTATTCCCATTTAACTGAAATGCATTTACAACATCCGTGCCAGGAGTATTCCTCTTCCATTATGTGAGAAATAGATGTGGAAATGTTTCTGTGCCAATTTAATGATATGCTCTGCATCTATCTATGTATTCTGCTAAAGATATTCTTATTTATTTTTCATATCATGTCTTCCCCATCAGATAGCAATGTTCCTCAAGTTTAGTAACCATGCCCACCTTATTTTATTCTTCCACTTGCTCACAACATAGATTTGTATACTTTAAGGTGTGCTCTGCATGAAAAAGAAGCTGAAGACACTTTGGGGACTGACTTACTGAAATAAATTCTCCAGTATGAATCCTGAAAGAACTAGGTCAATGACCCATAGAATTATATAATTTTTAAATTTTTTTTTAGCATGAAGGGACCTTAGAGATCACTTTTTCCAGATTCTTCATTTTACAAATTAGGAAATGAGCCAGGGTTACAACTCTGACCTCTCATCTGACAAGCCCAGTGCTGTTTCATCCTCATCAACGCCTTCTTGAATTGAGTCGTTTATTTTCCTGGTGATTCCTGCATATTATGATGTGTTGTTTTTAGGACTTTATAACTTTGCCAGATTACAGAAACACATATATTTAACGTAGAAGAAGGAAGAGATGACAAAGTGTAAATTGAAGGGTGATTTTTTTTCTTCCTCTTGTCTCTCCTTATTAAGAAAAAAATCGTATACCGAAGACAAAAGAACATTTTAGGGAATATAAAATCATCATATTAAATCTGTCTTTGCTTCTGGAACAATCTTTTTCTAGATTCCACTTTAGGGATCATTGTCTTGGATACCGAGTCATACGTGGGGTGCTGAACAACGCGTGCGTATGTAATGTGGAATTAAGGTATTTAGGAGAATACGTTTGCATGTGGCTTGCCTGAAAGTGAAAGGGGGCTGCTGGCGAGGAAAGCGACCATGAACGGGAGGGAAATAGGCTTCAACCAGGGGAGGCAGGTGGAAAGAGGGAGGGATCTGCGCCCGCAGAGTTTCCCAGGCGCCTGGCAAGTTGTCTCCGCTGGGAGGGGCGAGGCTGTCACTTGCCAGGGCGCGAGGAGCCCGAGCGCAGCTTGGAGAGCTTGGCCCCGCGCAGCGCCTGGTCACTCGCATTCCTCTGGGGACCGCAGAGAAGCAAGACTTCAGGCCATGGGTGAGTGCTCGGGCGGTCACGGACACGTCGTCCAAAGGCTCTGCCACGGGAATGGGAAATGGGTGTCAACAGAAAGAAAGTGAATGTTCGTGGGCCTCACTGCATCCCTCCCGGCTCTCCGCCCCCTTGCCCTGCGCCACAGCCTTTCTCTGGACTTTTTCTGGGAGCAAGGCGATGGGGATCCCGTGGCACCTGGAGGCTGGGGAGGGTGCCAGGCTATTTACAGTGGGCGAGAAGGGCGGGAGGCTGTTCCAGATGCCAGTCCTAGCGAGCGCACTAGGACTGAAGGCTGGGGGTCCGGGATACCGTGCTTGGGGCGGTATTTGAGAAATAAAGACTAGGAGACCCAGGATTCGAAATAGCGAGTGAATTCCCGGGAGATCGCTGTCCTCGTGTGTTCCTACGTTTTAGTTTGCCGTTTGGGGAGCAAGTTGATACGGGGTATGAGAAATGGAAACTCCGTAAAACTTCCAGTTCGTACAGGTTTGAGTAGAAGAAGGTGCTGGGGCAGGGCGAGATTGGGGACAATTTCTAGTCCTTGTCCAAACCGAGTGCCCATTTGCACAAAAGGTTTAAAGTTGACGCGGAAGGCTGATTCTTTCTAAATTCGACCTGGGTAAATGGCCTGGTTAAAAGGGCGTCCGGACTGGCTCAGGTCTGCGGACGGTGGAGTTCGGCGCAGTTCAGCTTCGCTTGAGTTTCTAGACAGAGTCCGCTTCTTTAGAGCTTAGCGGCGGCGGCTTGGAACGGCCCCAGGAATGTGACTGGGTAGGGTGGAGGGGTGGAAGAACCGGGTGTGAAATAGCCTATTCAAACCCAGCACCGGGACGTGGAGTCCCACGAGAAAAGTTGGAGGAGCGAGGGAGGGGCTGGGGCGGGGAGGAATGACCCAGCCTCCCGGGACGAGTGTTCGCTCAGCGCATCCACACCGCGCAGGGCAACGCCGCTTTTCCACGGTCACTGATTAGCCGTCGCCGGCAGCCGGGGTTACTATTCAAACCCCGGCAGACTCGCTTCTTCCGGTCCAAGGCCATTAGGTGCCCCTCCCCCTTGCCGTTCCCTTGTCCTTTGTTGCGAAGGATTTCTTCAAGAGTAAAGGAGGACTTTGGGACTGACGTGCTCGGGTTGAAATTCCTATATTCTCACAGGCTCAAGGGTTAGGGGATGATTTGACTACTAATCATTGGAGTTTATAGACACCGGCCAACTTGGAAGAAAGGAAAAAAGAGAAAGCTGAGGACATTTTTGCCTATGAATGTTAACTGTGATCAAGACATTCATAGTCTCTTCTTGCTTGACCCTGGAAGAGAGTTAGAAAGACTCATTTTTAGGGCCTTTGTATAAAACACTGTTGGAAATGATCTTAAGAATGGACTGCCTTTAAATGTTTTCTGAAACGGAAGGAATATTTTCAGGTTAAAAAAGAAAGATAAAACACTTTTCCAACGGTGGCAGAGAGTATTTCAGGCTCTTTTTAAAATTTATTTGGTTGAGCATATAAACTCTAGTTAGAATACCACATGGGAGAAAAGCTCTCATAAATGGAAAGCCAAAATAATTGACTCGATGTAATCTACTCATTAACTCTATTAAAAGCATTAAGATGCTATTTGGATCCAACATAATAAAATATCTAGAAAGAATTACATAATATACCATTGTAACCTTAAACTTGAGAGAACTGTAAGGTATTCACAATTTCAAAGTTACTTATTTCTCTAACTTACATTTGCATATTATAATGAAAAGAGTTGGTCCTGGATTTTACTTCAATGTCCATGCATAAATTGTCCATCATCCCAAATTATAGGGAGGTGTCCTTGTGGGAGATGGGATGGAGTTAACAACTGAGTAGTTAGGATAATCCCAAGTATGGTCTGTAACTCTTAGAAGCTCTCTTTCCTATCTGTAATCTGATAGATACTTAAAACTTGTTCATTGTTTCTTCCGGCCAGGAATGAATTACATTATTCCCATTGTAATTGAGGTCAACAAAACTCATATAGGTGTCAGGTGGCTAGTAGGAGTGAGTGGGTAGAGGACAAGTGAGAAACCAGAGGTCAAGGAAGTAGAGAAAGAACAGATGATGTAGCAGTGGTGAGTGAGAGCACGAAGTCAGAACTAGAGACAGAGATTAAGAAACACAGTCCACCAATGAGTTAGGAAGAACCAATGAATAAGTGGGAGGCAAATAAAGGAAAGAAGGAAGGAAAGATGTATGAAAAATGAAAACATGTGGTCACTTAAGATCATATTTCTCTTCTTCCTTTTAATTTACTTGTAAAAAACAGAACTTTATTACTTAGAAGCTCTTTTATTTAGTGGTAGTACAGATAGTAGGAAGTTTAGTGTTAGAGTCCAATTGAAAAACAGTGTAGGAGGATACTGGACTTTGCCAGCAAACTGAATCCATCTTTTGCCTGGTATCATGATGACTGAAATTTATCATTTAAAGAATGGAAGATAGTGCTATGGGAGTGAATGTCGCAATTAGTTCTTGTTTTTCTCAGAAGAAATATGAACTCTAGCATTGTGGAAGAATAAGAATAATTGGTTAATCACATATTCTGAATAATTTATAGTCCTCAGATCTATAATGTACAAGGCTAATTCTCAAAAAACAGTTATTTGCAAAGTAGGCAAATTGAGATTTTGGCATCTCTTACTTTTCGTTTGTTTATTTTCTTTTCTTTCCTCAGTAATGCCCTCAGCTTGTCTAGGTATGAAGGAGGGTTTTCCTGCTACTTCAAAGTGCTGCTTTCCAGAAAGGACACAACAAAATATTTCATACTAAAAGATGCAGCACTAATCCTTTGCTAAGAGTATTTACATTTTAGCTGCAAGGTTAACTTTAACCTGCAAGCTCTCTAATTGTGGAATTTCAGGCTCCAGTGGAGAGCTAGGTCAGGAATTTTTAAATTTCTCCTCCAAACACATCACTTACTGCTCTATTTGACCACATATATGTCATAAATATTTACTCTGAGACTATTGATCTTTGTTTTATTTAAAAAATGATGTTGAATATTATTTCATTTGACAGACATTATTATGGAAAGTTTCACGGAGGCTGTGATACTGAACCCAATTTGGAGGGATGTGAAGAATTTAGGGAAGAGTTTTTCTAGATAGAATAGGGAGCTCCTTCTCAAAGCAGGAAGGAGGTGAGTTTTGGGGGAGCAGTGAGACATGGAGGAGCTGGGTTGACAGGATTGTACTTGTTTTGGAGAGCCTTCAAAAGCCATGAGAGGAATTTAGAATTTACGCAATAGGAAATAGGGAGTCATGGAAGGTTTTTGAGCAAGGAAGAATTATGATGAGATTAGTGTTTAATCTAAGTGTTAAGGAGATAAGTTGAGCATACTCAAGACAAAAAATAAATTGGAGAGGATAGACCCAGTAATCACATGATTCCAGTAATCACAGAATGATATGGTCTGTGTCTAGGCCAGTTTGGAACTGGAGAGCCAGAAAATGGATGAAAGATATGTCTAATGAAAAAATCTATAAAATTAGGCAATTGAACAAGTAGAAAGAAAATGAATAAAGGATATTCTCTGGAGATTTGAAATCTTGTAGACTGGGAAAATAGTGAGTCCCTTGATAGAATATTTAAAGGATAAACCAGACGATTTGATTTCTGGGTGTTTTGGACTGCAGATTCGTTTCATTTTTGAAATATGAATTAAGAGGTGATGGCTAGACATCTGAACACAAATGTTTATTAGGCTGGAAATACATAAAAATCAAATCAGAGTACAAGAACAGAAAGGTAAACAAAGGATCACCACCCTTTAGTGAGATATAAACCCACATAATGAATTTTCCATTTGAAAATGAGAGTACAGGGAATACTGGTTGAAGGATAGGGAGGGAAAGGATAAACCCTGCTCAAAGGAAGAGGGATACCAACTACATAATATGTACAAAATGCCATAAAATGACAAGAGTGAAATGTGACATCTTAAACATTGCGTTAGATCTAAGAGTCTGTACTTTTGACAAGAGAAAAAATCAGATGGAAATATTTTGCTCTTAATCAATTTCAGCAAAAATGGGGTTGGTGAAGGACCTGTAAAATTGTTTGCAAATTTAGACAAAGAATAATGACACACAGTAGTGTCTTGAGATCATACTTTTTTTTTCAGGAAAAATATGACACCCTAGAGGCAGTTATGATCAAGGTACAAAGAACCAAGGTTTGAAACGGGAGAAACGGATGATAATCCTTTATGTCTTTGGGTGGGTCTTATGAATCTTTGGAATACTGTTTCTTCTTTTGTTTGATGAGATAGTTGGGCAAAATTCTATAAATTTATGTAGCTCAGACCTTGATTCAGTAACAATTAGAGGAAAAAACAGGTAAGAAAGATAAGATTGAGCTATATCCATTAAGCGAATCAAGCACATTTTTATCATGCTAGACTACTAGGTAATACTTTTGATCATTTGGCTTCTAGTATGTTATTTTCCCTAGAAAATTGTAAGGTCTGATAGGAGTCCGACATTCAGCAGAGAAAGGTAAACTAATGTTCTAGGTATCTATTTCTGCATGACAACTATCTCCCAAACTAGTGAATTAAAACAACTTGTTATTATCGCTCATGGTTATGTGGGGTGACTATCTGCTGAGCAATTCTCATTTGGGGTCTCATGTCCTTGCAGTCCAAAGTCAGCTGGGGATCCAGCCATCAAGTGATTGGACTGGTCATCTAAGAAAGAGTTCACAGATATAGTTGGCAGTTGATGTAGGCCGTTGACTGGGAGTTCATCTGGGGCTGCCTCTGAGTGGCTTGGGTTTTTCACAAAATGGTGGCTGCATTGCAAGAGGCAACATCCAAAGAATCAATGTTCTAAGAAACCCAAGCCAAAGTGCAAGGATTCTTATGACATACTATCATAAGTCCCAGGACATCACTTCTCCTGCACTCTAGTGGCCATAAAAATCATCAGGAGCAGGAAGATTCAAGGGGAAGTTTGGACCTGTCCTTTTTTTTTTTCTTTTTGGAGCTAGGGTTTTACTCTGTTCAGGCTAGAGGCTGGAGTGCAGTGGTACAATCTAACTCTCTGTAACCTCCAACTCCTGGGCTTAAGCAATCCTCCTGTCTCAACCTCCTGAGTAGCTGCAGCTACATCAGTGGACCACCACACTTGGCTAATTTTTAAAATTTTTTGTAGAGACAGCATCTCCCTATGTTGTCCAAGCTGGTCTTAAACTTCTGGCCTCAAGCAATTCTCCCGCCTCAGCCTCCCAAAGTGCTGGGATTACAGGTGTGAGCCACTGTGCCCAGCCAGGACTGTCCTCCTGATGTGAGGAGCAGCCTGCTTATACCAGGAAAAGAGGAGTAGAGAGTAGCCAACTAATTGATCTCATTTCTAAAAGAGCTGTCTTGTGTGCTTCGCATCAGGTTTACAACTAAAAAGTCAGTGTAAGTTCTCTAAAACACATCTGATAAAAGACTGAATCTTTAGTTAGACACAGGAAGAAATCTAAACAGTCACATTCAAATTTCACAGTAAATATTGAGTGTGGAAATTCATGCCTGGGTGGAAAAGTGTTGGTGGAATCCTAGAATGAACTCAACTCAAAATAGTTTCAGATAAAATCAGCTAGTCTTTCTTATTTTCATTTAAATCTGAAGTCCTAAGGCTATTGTAAATTATTGTTCATTTAGAATCAAGTTTATCATGAATTGGAATGTAGATCAATTAACATAAATCCTTTGCTCAATATCCTCTTGTCACAATAAACTAAATGCTTTGTAGTTTATAACTGTTTAGGAGCTTGCTTTTTTTTCAAGAATGCATTAATTTTACAAATTACAGACTTTGAATTGGTATAGTGTCATTAGAGGCTTTACTATACTCATTTTTTAGAAGAGATGTATTTAAATTAAATACGTAAGGTTCAACTTAACAAAACTCTTCATGTATCTCATTATTTTTAACTGGCAAAAGTTAGAGATGTCATTGTGTTTACAAAAAATATAGGTCTTTCTCCTGGACAATTGAAAAACAAAGAAAAATAAGGGTAAATGAGATGAGTTTAAAGTCAACGGCAGAATTGGTTTCAACCTAGAAACTTAGAGACCTTAAAAAAATTAGATTTTTACTGTGTTTCAACTTGTTTGACTGAGGTCATTCTATTTTCAGCTGTTCGACAAGAGGTGAGGAAACAGAAATGAGTGTATCTGCTCAGAACAGGGTTAGAGAAAGAGCTGTGGAAGAGATTGAACACTAGACCAAAGGCCCTAGTGAAATGAGAAACTTTAAGTCAAGTAGGACCTAGAATCAGGTGAAAAGTGGATGAGGCAGAGTTGATGCAATTTCAGAAGAGTCAAGGAAAGAGTTTTAGGAAATGAGAAACCTACAATATTCAGTGCAGCAGAAAAAAGAGAGGAATAACTTTTTTTTTTTTTTTTTTTGCTTTAAGAGCTTTTTTCATCCATGCAAGCCTATTGAAATTAAAGCACTTTTAATTAAGGGGTGAAGACACGAGCCTGCTGTCATAGACCAGATTTCAAGGAGGGGGTGGTGAGGAAGAGCAAAGAAGAAAGGAGGGAGGAAGGGAGGCAGGAAAGGAGGGATAAATGGAGGGAGTGCATTTGGATGGATCCAAGGTCAAGTGAAGATCTTTGCTGGGCAGGAAAGTATTGCAAGAATTGTTTCATGTTTTAAGAGAAGGGGAATGATCCACGGAAAGGCATAGACTGAAAATGCCATAGAATGATGGAATCCCTAAGCAATTTCCTGCAAAATGATCTAATATAAATTTATTTATATTATTTAAACATAGTTTTTAAAGTAAAAAAAAAAAATCCATGAAATGTTAGATGATATTTTAGGCTTTTTTTAAAAATGAAAGATTATGCTTTTTGTTGTCTTACGTTGTGTTGTTATACAGTATGTCCAGTAAAGATGTTGTAATGCGGCTGTTTTGAAAAGTGTATTGTGTTTGTTTTTCTTGTATTTTATAGAGATGACTTATACTTTTAATAGTAAGAATCTATAAACATATGACCAATATTTAAACTGCTAAATGAATCAACAGAAATGAAGCATATTGTGGTTGAATAATTACTAGACCAGAGCTGAGGAGATAATTGTTCTTATCCCAATAGCTCAGTTACTATTGATCCATGTTACCTTTTTCCTCAGGTGCAAATAAAAGACTTGGATTAAATGGCCTATAAGATTCCATTCAGCCTGTAAACTAATCAATCAGCCAATCAATCAATCACATTGAGCCCCACATCCTCATCAGATTATGAAGAGGATGCTTTCATAGTGATGTTTCTCAAACCCACACACAGATCTTTCCTTGTTAGTAATTTTTCTGTGGTTTCAACTCTGACTTTCTAACAGAGAAGACTCCTAAGGCTTCAGCCAGAGGATTTTGGTATTTTTCTTTCTTCATGTCTTTAGATATTTTTTTATCCTTATCAAGTGAGGAATAAAAAAATAAAACTGAAGCAAAATAAAACACTAAATATACAGTATTTCCAGGAATAATCTGAGGCTTTGTTAGGCTACATGTACATTACTCACTTATAATTCATTATAATTAATTATACTTAATTCACTTAATTAATAAGTGAAGGAACTAGTTGATATATTTTAACATGTAAGTTTATATTTCTTATGCTGGTAGCACCCTGGACTTTTGAAATGTATTGCTATTTATGTGCATGTATGTGTATGGGGTTCTTATTTCTTCGTTTTGTTTGATTTGTTTTATTTATGTATGAATACAAGATGGTGTTTTGTGAGGTTGTTATAATGCCAAAGAAATCATTCTACAAGTCCTAGAAATGGTATTTTAACCATTGGCAATATTTCCTGCAGGTAAAATTACCACTATGGTTAAATCCTAGTCCATAAGTCTCAAACGTGTGTATGTGTGTATGTATATATATATATATATATATATATATATATATATATTTTTTTTTTTTTTTAAGAACTATCAGAGTATAGAGGAGATGATGTCTAATAAAATATAACTCACTGCTGGCTTATTCCTTCTGGGTATACAATTTTGTGTTTATTGTTTTCTTTTATTAAGGAAAAAACACAAATATGTAAAAGAAGAGTGCTAAAATGGAATTGTGCTTTTAAAAAATTCTGAAGACACAGTATTATATATAGTAGATATTTTCTATCAAGATAAATCAACTACTTACTTCTGTCTGGATTTAAAGTACAGATTATGAACCCTGAATACTCAGAGTTTTCTACACTTCTTTTTCAGTTTTTCTGTTAAATAGTACAAAAAGAACAACAATTCACAAGGATGTACTAGATACATGAGACATACGTGCAAGGTTGTCTATTATTGTCACTGTTTTACACAGTCTTTGCCTTGTAAAGAAAGATTTAAAAAGAATACAATTTTATTTCCTAATTATATATAAGAAAGCAAATTCAAGTGACAAGTCTCTAGTAGAGGAAGAAGCCAGAGCGGCTATTAATATAAATGTATAATTTATAAATAATTGATTCCTTAGGTATAAATGATACAGAAATTACTCGAAAATTTAGTGTTATTAATTAGTTTCATTCATTTCACAGTAATTACCTTAATAATTCCTTTACATAACATGATAAATACGCCCTGGTTTAAATAAGCTAAGAGGTAAAGTGATACTCAACTCAAGACAGGTCAAAACATTTTAAAGTATCAATGATAATTCACATATTTCATTGCCTCATCTTAAGATCATTGCTGTGACAGAATTTTTGTACATAGGGCCACCGAAAATTCCGTGGTAAAAGAGTACTCCTCCCCAAAAGCAGCCTTTTCAATGTATTTTAGTATTGGCTTGATTGAACAAGTATTTCTTAATGGTCTGCTTAAGGGTCTACCACATCTCCACTCTTGTTCTACACATAATGACCTAATGAAGGATGCAGAGTAAGTACAATTTCTGATTCCAGAGGACCCATGTTTTCACTGGAGATGGAAAACTTGCATGCAGAAAACTCTTTGAGGATTTTATAAGATTAGATATAGAGATCTAGATTAAAAATAATCATTGCTAAAACCATTGGTCAGGAATGGAAGCAATCAGTGAAGGGTACAGTCACCAAGAGATGTTTTCTGAGTGAGTACCTTGAGGAGAAGCTGGATGGTTTGTGACTCTGTCAGGAAGTAGGAGTGGTAGGGTTGTGGGAATAGCCCAAGAATAGCAGGAAGAAAGCTGTGGAGGTGGGGTGAGTATGCTCTAGGACACATCTACATCTGCTTTCCCTCTAGCTCTCCTATATGAAAGCCACTAATTTCTTCACTTCCCATGACCTCTAGAATGGGATGTGGGGGCCACAATTAATTAATTAATTGTCAAAACAGTGTGAATACTAATGTCTTGGTGGTGAGCAGTGTAGGGGTTCTGCTAGCCACAGCATCTTATCTTTCCTGTCTCCTCACCTTGTTACTCCAACTCTGAACCTTCTCATTGTCCTCATGGGGCCCTGAGAGACTTGTCCCATTTGCCTTCTATCTACTCCGGCCAATCATTACTTTCTTTCCATTCAGTAGACTACTTTTGTGACCCAGAGATACAACTATTCTCATGCAAATATTTTTGATTCCCCAGTTCCTTTGTCCAAAGGAGTCTGGATTATTGCAGCACAGATTGGAGGAAGATTTGGTATAAGGATTCAGAAAATAGTCCTACTACATGGTTATGCAATTGCAGCGTTTCCAATAGGGATCTGAACAGATTTGGTTACAGACATAATAGAAAGGGAAGAAATATGAGAGATAATGAGAAGAAAAATCATCTTTTTATCTGTTAGAATACAAACCAGAAGAAGTTGGTATTCTGATGACAGAGAGGCAGGAGTCATCAAGAACAAACAAACTAAAAATATTCACAATTCAGGTAATTGCCAATTCATTAAACTGTATATATCAAATTCCATGTTATTAAATAAGGAGGATGATCTGGTATGACTTCTATCAACCCAATGATAGGATTGCTTTGTTGGTCTACTTGTCCAGAGAGATGTTCCATTACCCTATGTGGTCCTCCCCATGTGGTCCTCCTTGGAAGCTGTGCACGATGATGAACTTTACAGATGACAGAATAGTTTATGATTATGCAACTGGTTTCACTCCTTATCTAAATAGAACCTTCAAATAAGCTTTTAAGATTCTATTTCCTATTGAATGCCATGATACAATCAGAATTTCATAATATTTGACCCAAAATTTAAACACATCTAATTAATTACAAATGAAATAATTTATTTTAACATTTTTAACTACAGATTATAAGTTAATGGACTATTACAATGATGAAACTAAGTTAAAAAATTAAAAATTTGAAACTTTAGATGTCAAAAAATGTGATAGAGTTAGGTGTTAGTAATGATAGAATGCTAACAGTTTTTTAAAGATCAGTAATTATTTAGCATTATGAAAACGTTCCTTTTTTCATATTATTTAATACTTAAATACTTGCATGACTTAATTGAGGTGAAGGACAAAGAAGAAAGATCTCTTTCTCCTAACACCTTAAATTTCACATTCCTGTTTGTAGAACTCCGTAATTCTGGGGCTCTCTTCCATTTCTTTTCCTTTTTACCACCACATTTCCCCCCATTCTTGCTCTTTCTTGGCTTTTAAAGTTTAAGATGATGAATGTTTGAAGAAACTATTATTTTGGGGGTTGAAAGACTCATTCAGTCCTGTGCTATCTTCTACATCAAGGACTGATCCAAAGCAACATAATGAACATAAAACACAACCTAATTAAAACAAAGCATTCTGAATAGGTAATTTTTAAAAAGCCTAATTGGATATTTTTAATTATGCCTTTTCATTTTTCACTGAAGTCTTCTTAAAGTAATATGTGGTGCTATGTGCAGATGAATTTCTAGAACGCAGATCCATACAGGGAGCATCTCCCTACCAGTAGTCATGACTTAAATATGATCTTCCAATTCTTGCAGGGACTACACAATTGAGGTACAAGTAGTTGTTTGCTCTCCTCAAGTTGAGTCCTTCTGTTTTTCTTTGTCGCTGGCTTTCTTCTTCTGTCCCAGTGGCTGTAGCTCACTGTTTATTTATTGGCTGTTTAGTATGGAAAAACATCTACTCTTTTAACATTGACAACAAATCAGAGTAATGAGCCTGCCCATCACGCTACATTGAGTATAATCTTTGCCTATTAGGCTCTTGGCTGGTTTTGCTGCACTTTACCATCCTGAAAGTTTGAGAAATCTGACTGCTTTGTTGGTTGTTGTTTTCCTATTCTTATTAACACTTGCCAAATCTTTTGTCATGCATCTTTAGACCAATGACAGCTTCTAGGTCAAATTTCAGTTTTGATCACTGCATCTTTAGAAGTAAAGCTAAGGATTGAAATAGCCAGTTCCTTTTCAGTGATTGCAATGGATGCTGATTAGCAGCATGCTGGTCGTTGAAGTCATAGCAACAAGTCCTACTTACTATCTTTTAGGCATCTCAATTAAGTTTGTTTAGTCTTTGAATATATAACTACAAAAACGTTTCATCTCCTAGGGAATATTAATATGTTCTTTCATAGGAGAGCAACTTCACAGAGTTAATTAAGCATTCTTTTCCAATGTTCATTTCTCAACGAGTAAGCTAGAAATTATTTGCACTCTTTTCTTTTTTCTTCCAGTTTTCATAATTAGGCTTTCAATAGACTTAATCTTTTAATTTTAAAATGATTAATTGCCAAGTTGTTGGGCGCCATTGCTTAGGTTACCAAGCTAAACATAGCCAGCAATAACAAAGAGAAGTGCATTGAAGTTGGCTAGAGTAGCAACAAATATTTACACAAATTTTATTTTCAGCAAAGACTCAGAACATTTTGTAGTTAACAACATTGTTCTAAGAGGAGAGAGCTGTGGTTATTTTATTATTCTAGATAAGAGGTAATTTTTTAATATTAAATTCTACTACTATCTAAAATGTGAATACAAATGGATTTTTTTCTGTTTAATTATAATTTCTGTCTCCATAAAAATTCTTTTGGTGGTATAGAATTATGAAGTTTAGATTTTTCCCTGTCAGGTCAATGGGAAAAAAAGGGTTATATTATTTTACTTTATAAATGAATTGAACAGAATTTTATTTTCTCCAATTCATTAATTTCTAAGCAAACGTAAATATATCAGCCTTCCTTGGCAAATTCATGACACCGTCATTGCAATTTTTGATTTAGAAAAATCTGTTTTCAAGTTCTAGATCCACCAATTTGGAGAAAGGATCTAACTTCTCTAAGCTGCAGTTATTTTATTTCATTTATAGGCACAATAACAATAATATGTACTCATGGAGTTTTTGAGATGAATAAATGAGAGAAAGAATGTAAAGTAGTTTAACAAAGTGTCTGACCAAGAGAAAATAATTAATACAAATACACACACACATTTTATTAGGAAAGTAGGTTTTTCCTAACTTAGTTTTGAGCCTTAACTTTTTTAAAAAAAAATCTATCTATCATACAGGAAGCTAGATTCTTAAGTATAAAATGAACTTCAATCACATCAGTGCTTATTTTTCAAAACCAATACATACTGTAATCATGTGTTTTCTTAGGAATAATCTGATCATCTATGGCTTTTATGGATAGGAAATATTATTAGGAATAAACTAAAATTAAGAGCTAGACTCTACTCAAAAGGCATTTACAGATGGTCCTAAAAATTGTAGCTTGCTAAGTCTACCTGCATGATCCACCCATCAAGTAATTTTTAAACTTGCTGTTTGCTAGACAGAGTACTTAGTTCTAGATATTGCCAGTACAAAGATAAATAAAGTAGTATACCTGGTATAATAATAAAATAGTAAGAGTAACATGTATAACAGATGCTGAGGTAGAAGTTTGCATGGTGTATATGGGCAGAAGACAGTAATTAAAATTCCTCCTAAAAGGTCAGTAAAAGATTTCTCGAGGCAGGCTAGAGATAATCCATAAAACTTGAAACTTTTCCTGGCATACAGAGCAGGGCAAAGGCATTCTAGCCAAAGGAGTAGCATGAATAAAGTACTGAAGTGAAAAAAGCATGAGGTGGTCCATGAATTAAAAGCAGCTCAGTTGACTGGAATGTAGAAATGTGGGAGATGTGCGCTGATCAAAAAGACTAAAGAAGTACACCAAGGATAGATCAGCAGGCGTCTTGCATGCACTAAGCCTTGCAAGGCACTGTTGGATATTTGCTTAGGGTGTAAGATACTTAGGTTTTTAATTTAGTGAGATCATTCTAGGAGCAATGAAGAGGAAAAATGTAATAAGTGGTAGATTAGAAAAAACGGGAAAGTATAAGAGACGTTATTTTTAAGAATAGAGATAATAATTTCAAATAAAGTACTAAAAATTCAAATCAAAAAGTGTCTAAAAACAGTTATGCCCAAATAACACTTATTGGAATGGAGGGATAGTTAAAGATCTGAAATTTAATTGTCAGCATTTCAAAGGGAAAAACCATATGACTATCTCAGTAGATACAGAAAACATTTAATAAAATTTAATATTAATTTATGATGAAAGTTGTAAGCAAATTGAAAATAGAATAGAATGTTTAGAAACTGATCTAGGATATCCTACAGAAGCCTATAAGTAACAAATTGTATTAATATTTTATGGTGAAACACTAGAAGCATTCCCAATAAAGTCAGGAACAGGACAAGGATACTCACTCTCACCATTTCTATTCGATACTGTCTTATGTCCTAAAGCAGTGCAATCAGAAAAGAAAAAAATATAAATAAATGGAAAGATTGGAAAGAAGAGGCAAATTTGTCATTAATCAATGTAGTGCATTTGTCTATATAGCAGATTAAAGATAATTTAGTAAAATAAAAGAACAGGAATTTCATAGAAGAAGGAATTATTTTCATCAGAACAGTGTGGTATTGGCAATAGGCATAGACATTTATGGAACAGAGTACAAAGTACAAAAGATAAACTCACATAAAAATGTAAACTTATTTTTGACAAAGATGCATAGACTATTTAATGGAGAAAAAGGAAGTATTTTAAATAAATGATGCAGCGGTTAGAATTGGACATCCACATGCAAAGAAATGAACCTTGTTCTAACTTGTACTATAAAGCAAAATTAACTCAAATTGGGTATAAAGCCGAATGTAAAACACTAAATTGTAAAACTTTTAAGAGAAAGCGTAAAATAATCTCTTTTTGACCTTGGGTTAGGCAAATATTTCCTAGAAAAAAACCCCAAAAGTCTAATTTTAAAAGAAAAAGTTGATCTTCATCAAAATGGAAAATGTTTGTTCTGTGAAACACATTGTTAGGAAAATGAAAGGACAAGCCATAAACTGGGAGAAATTATTTGCAAAATATATTTCTGATAAAAGACTGCTATCTTGAATATATAAAAACAATAAAAACTCAGTAACAAGAAAACAGTGGGAAAAAGATTTACACAGGCACTTCACCAAGAAAGATACACAGATGGCAAGTAAACATATAAAACTATGCTAAACTTTATTAGTCAGTAGAGAAACACAAATCGAATGAGAATAAGATACCACAATATACCTATTAGAATAGTTAAAAAAAAACAACCAACCAACGAACCAACCAAGCAAACAAAACAAAACAAAATAAAAACCAAGCAAACAAACCAAAAAACCTCACAATACCAAGTGCTGACAATGTGCAGTTAGAACTCTCACACATTGCTGTTGGGAATGCAAAATGATACAACCAATTTAAAAAAATGGTTGCCAGTTTTTTATAAAGTTAAAAATACACTTAAAATGACCAAGTAAGCCCACCCGTAAGTGTTTACAGAAGATAAATGAAAACTTAAATTCAATCAAAAATCTATAGATGAAAGTTTATAATAGTTTTATTTGTAGCCATTAAAAACTGGAGAGGTTGCTTGTCGGATACAAAATTACAGTTAGGTGGAATGATTTCTGTAGTCCTGTTGCACAGTAGGGTAACTACGGTTGTTGGTAATCTATTGCGTATTTCAAAATAGCTAGAAGAGAGGATTCTGAATGTTCTCACACACAGAAATGATGAGTATTTGAATTGATGAATTTGCTGTTTACCCTGATTTGATCATTACACAATGTACACATATATTGAAACATCACTTTGTAACCCATAAATATGTACAATTTTATGTGTTAATTAAAATAAAACTAATTTTAAGTTTTTTAGTAACTGTATCTAATGGAGGAAGAGAGAAAGTAATGAAAATATCATTATGACTCTCAGTACTATACAAATAATTTCTCAATATAATATAAAAAGATTCAGAATGTCTTCATGCTCAAAATTCTAGGGATTTTTTTTTACCACCAAAGACTTTACATGAACTACCTTGATATTTTATTTTATTTTTATACATGTTTCTTCATTTTTTAAATTTATTTATTGATTTTTTTAATTGACAAAAATTGTATGTGTTTACATTGTACAATGTGATGTTTTAATATATTGTACAATGTAAACACATACAATTTTTGACAAAAAATTTTTGTCAATTTTTGTTTCACAAACACCTCTGCATTACTCCACACCAGCACCTGGTAACCACCATTCTTCTTTCTGTTTCTAAGAGTTTGACTTTTTTGGATTTTGCATATAAATGAGATCATGTAGTACATATCTTTTTGGTAAAAACCATTCTATTAATAACAGGTATGAGGTGATATTTCACTGTGGTTTTGATTTGTATTCCCCTGATGATTAGAGATGTTGACCACTTTTTCATGTACCTGTTGGCCATTTGTATGTCCTATTTTGAGAAATATCCATTCATATCCTTTTCTTACTTTTAAATTGGATAATTGTTTCCATGGTATTGAATTATTTCAGTTCCTATCTTTTTCAATTATTAACCCATTATCAGATGTATAGTTTGCAAATATTTTCTCCCATTCCAGTGGTCGCCTATTCTCTCTGTTGATTGTTTTCTTTGCTCTGGAGAAACTTTTTAGTTTGATGCTATTCCATTTGTTTATTTTTTCTTTCCTTGGCTATTCTTTTGAGGTCATATCTATATAGTATTTACCAATAGCAATGCCAAGAAGCATTTCACCCATGTTTTCTTATAGTACTTTTATAGAATAAAGTCTTATGTTTAAGCTTTTTAAAAAACTGCAAACAATCCAAGTGTCCTTCAACTGGTAAATGGGTAAACTAATCTGGTGCAGCCACACAATGGAATCCTACTCAGCAGTATAAAAAAAGAGATGCTGATAACATAAGACATGGATGACTCTCGAATGCATGCTAAGTGAAAGAAGCCAGACTCTAAAGGCTATCAATTTATTTATATGACACTCTAGAAAGACTAAAAACACAGCAGTCATTAACTAATAGCATACGAAACTGACTATAATCAACAATGAAGTTATACTTTACAATAACTAAAGGAGTAGAATTAGAATGTTCCTGACACAAAGAAATGATAAGTAACTGTTGTTGGATAAGCCGATTACCCTGATTTGATTAATACATATTGTGTGTCAAAACATTACATGTACCCTATAAATATATAGAACTATTATGTAGCTATAATAATTAAAATAAATTTAAAAAAAGAGTGGCTGGAAGTGGGTTAAGTGGTTGACTACAAAGGGGCAAGATAATTTTGGAAAATTGTTCTGTATCTTGATTGTGATGGTGATTTTGTGACTGTGTACATTTTCCAAAAGTTGTAGTACCATAATCTGAAAAGGGTGAGTTTTACCATACAAAATATTATCCCACTAAAAACTAGATAAAATCTAACTAGATATGATTAAATATTACTCTTGATTGATTTTGAGTGATAGGTCATTTTTGTTAGTTATAGTATTTTATGCTTTTTCCCCAAAAATGCAATAACAAAACAAAAATTATTTTCCCAAGATTTAATAAATTAAAAATAATATGCTCTAGATTAGCAGTCCCCAACCTTTTTGACACCAGGGACAGGTTTCATGGAAGACAATTTTTCCGTGGACTTGGCTGGGAATGGTTTCAGGATGATTCAAGCACATTACGTTTATCGTGCAGTCAAACCTCTCTGCTAATGATAATCTGTATTTGCAGCTGCTCCCCAGCGCTAGCATCACCGCCTCAGCTCCACCTCAGATCATCAGGCATTATGTTCTTCTTAGGAGAGCACAACCTAGATCACATCTCTTGCACACGCAGTTTACAGTAGGGTTTGCACTCCTATGGGAATCTAATGCCTCCGCTGATCTGACAGGAGGCAGGGTTCAGGTGGTGATGCAAGTGATGGGGAGCAGCTGTAAATACAGAAGCTTGGCTGGTTTACCTGCCACTCACTGCCTGCTGTGCGCCCAGTTCCTAATAGGCCACGGATGGGAATGGCCTCTGGCCCAGGGGTTGGGGACTGCAGCTCTAGGTAACACTTTCCCCATTTCTGCTCCAAATGGCAGATGACTTTAATATAACAGTAGTCCTCTCTCTTTAATCTTTCTTTTCTCCCCTCCATTTCCTTAAGTTTCATACAATGTACAAAATCTGTAAGTGTTAGACATAATAGAAGTGAGAATTTCTGTAAGCTACTTTTAATTAAAATCCTTTGATTTATTCAACCATAGAACATTAAATAATATGTTCATTTCATATTGTATTAAAAATTGAATACATTTTAAATGGCAAAATGCGCTAACAAAAATCGAGTTCTGTTTTGATGAGCTGGCGTATTGATTGAGGGGAGCCTTAGGATCTTTAACTCTTGAGAAGTGATGGGTACATAAATCATTTCAGAGGCCACATCACTATTATTGCCAATATAAATATTTCATGTATTTTTTCAAATTTGAAAAAACACATCTTCAAAAGCTTGTCTTGATTCTACTCAGTAGAATTTAGAAACATAATTATTATTTTATTCCATCAAACAAATTCAAGGCTTATTTTAAGTACTTGAATTTATTTAGGAAGAACATTCACATATTACTAGAATATTCTAGTTATTAGAAATTGATCTTACACATACAGAAGATAATAATAAGGCCTGTCTCAGAAAGCAAGCTAAATAGTCATGGTTATGGGGTTCAGATCTTATCACCATTATATTCAAAACAACCTTGGGCAATTTGAATGACTTACTGTGAGGCCTCAAGTTCTTTTTTTTTTTTTTAACTTTTGTAGAATTATGATATTTTTACTTTAAGTTTTATTGTATGGATTGAAGATATGTAAATTATTTCACACAGTATCCAGACCTCAGTAGATGCTCAGATTCAGCTATTATAAATTTTGTTATTGGGTGAAGTAGTGCTGCTATTAATAATTATAGTTAGAACAAAATGGTAAATTGGATAACAGACAATATACTCAACTAGATAGGAACAGCTATGAAACTCACAGAGCAAGAAGCAGATGACTCTATTAGCATTACTAATAGTACCATTATTTCTGGTTATTAGTATTATTATTTACTTTTTAATTAACATAGTGCAAATGGAATAATGCTATTTATTATATACTTGCTGTTGCAGAATAAGTCATTTATATTGTCAGCATCAGAGGCTAGGTAAAATTCATTTTCTTCTCTTTATCTCACCGTGTAAACTTTTGCTGTGGTTCCAGATCTATAAGGCTGACTTAAAAACTCAGGTCCTTTGCAAATAAAAGTTCAATATGATTGGTATTTGAGTTTGATTATGGTTTAGAATCAGGTTGCTGAACTTAAGAATAGAATAATTGACTCAATTGATATGATAATTTTTGCTTATCCCATCTGGAAAAGTTGTGTTTAAATAACCTTTTAGGCAGTGTTGTGATTAAATATCTAGGAGTATAGATTGGTACCCGCTTGAGAAACAAATTTTTAGTTCATGGACTTGAAATAGAATTGAGGTAGTTACTAGTGTTCGTAAACTTATACCTCATAAAACTATGGTTAGTCTTCACATTATTGTGGTAGTTATTTCTCAGTGGAAACTAAATTTTTCTTCAAACCCTTGATTCTGACCAAACGAATGTTTATTTTAATTAAGAGAAGGCTAGCATTTGCCTGAAAGCGAAGGACAAATTTATTGGGAACAATATAAAAATATTTCATTGGAATTTTTTTCTATAAGTGTTCCAGATTTCAATATATATATAATTTTACATGAAATTGACAGTTTTAGGCTTTACCCGGGCCATGGTGAAACCCTGGGTTAACACACCACCTTTATTATGGTTGAGTATAAATATAGCTTCATGGTGAGCAGTGGTTCTCAACCCTTACTGGGCATCAGAAACACTTGGGGAGCTTTTAAAAACTAGGTGTATTTGGCACACTCCTAGAGATATAGTTTCAGTTGATTCAGATTAAAGCCCAGACATTGGTATTTTTTAAAAGCATAGTCCTTGAATCCAATATGCAGTTAATACCTGAACACCTGATTGATGATGCCTGAGTGAGACACTAGGGTCTTTTATTGCCATATTATTCATTTATTCAGGGTAGACTCATTATTGTAAAAAATAATACCCACATCTCAGTAACTCACACAATAAATATTTATTTCTCCCTTAAGTCACAGTCCAACATGGGTGTGGCAGAGGGTTTGTCCACATAAGTGGGAAGAGGACTGACGTTTTTGGTCTCATAATGCCATTATCCCTTAAGAGCCTCAGAATCTTCCACATAGTAAATGTGAGAAGAGAGAACGAGGGGCATCAATAGCAGATTTTTGTGTTTGGCTCTGAATTGGCATACGGATTGCTAAAATAATTTTAGCTTCAAGCTGCCTCCTTACATATTTTAAGTTTGGTTTCTCCCTGTGTAGTGAAGTGTAACCTAACTGGATATGTAAACAGACTCTTGTAACAACTAGCCAAGCCTCAGCCAATGACAGAAGCCATACTTGAACCACTCACAGGCGGCCAGTTGTTCAAAGAGCGTTCAAATAAGGCAAACACTGAACTGTACCCAGTCTGGTGGTTTCTGTATCTCATTTCCGTTTTCTGTGTGTCATTTTCCTTTTTCTGTCCATAACTCCTCTCTGATCGTGCCACTGTGTTGGAGTCTCTTTGAACTTATTCTGGTCTGGGGGGATGCTGATTTGTGGATTGTTCTATGCTCGATTAAACTCTGTTAAATTGAATTTGTCTAAAGTTCTTCTTTTAACAATACTGACATCGACAACCCATTATCCAAATTCAGTCCTAAGGCCTCATCTCAATTCAAAGAAGTCTTGAATTCTAGTCTAAATATGCGCCTGAGAGGAAAGGAAACAGGGTTCCATGAATACATAGCAACATCTGTCATAGTCTCTTAATCTGATATCTAAAACAGATTTTGATTAAAATGAACCCAAAGATATTCTAAAAGAGAATAGTAAATGATATCACATCAGACATTGGTTTATTCCTTAAAGTTTTGTTCAGCATCTTGAAAAAAGAACATCTAAATATTTATTTTTAAATATTCTTAAAATTTAGATTAAAGCCTTTCGAAGCTAACAGCAATGAAGGGAGGAACATACAGTAAGCATTTACAGGGTTATGTGGTACACAAGGGAAGGAAGAGTATTGAACTGAAGTGTTTAGGAATCCAGGAAGGTTAAAGAGAAGTTCAGTTAAGAGTCACACTTTCTTTCCACCTTTCTATTATAAAAGATTATCCCCTAAGAAGAACTAGAAATCCCTACTTGTATTCAGATACGAATGTCAGTGCATCATGTAGATATCCAACATGGTCTTGTGCATTTGACCCGATGATCTATAGTTGATAATATCATTGCAAGGCCACTCATAATAGAAAAAGAGAATTATCATCTTTAACTTTTTATATAAATTTTATGTTGTGTAAATATGTATCTAATCACAAGAACTCTTGTTTTTGGCAAGAGTACTGTTTAAAATAGGGTTAATGTGTTACTATTTTTAGATATTGGGAAGAATATAGTATGTTTCCATTTATTAGTAATGTCTGGGTTTTTCCACTAGGTAAGAAGAGTTTATGTAAATTAAAACCTATATTTCAGGATATTATTAAAGAGCAATAAGGCTTTTATTTTCCCATATTCTAAACATAAGACATTGAAATAAGTTGCTTATTTTAATCATATTTGAGAGCTAGCTCAACAGAGAGTGCTAAATAAAATCCTGCAAAACTTTGGTTTTAACCACTGTAGGAATATTAAAGCTATGAACATTGATTTTCAATTCTCAATAGGACTTTCCATTATTAGGATGCAAAAAATCAGTCTGACGATTTTATAGTCGTGTCATATTCTAAAGTCTTTCATGAATTCTTCCATCTCAGATGTGTTTTTGCAGACCAATTATTCAACTCTCCTAAAATTTATTTCTTTGATTTGCCTATTAATCATTTATTCAAGGAATAAAATATTACTTTAGTATTTCAACTTTATTTCAATGAGTTTATTAACATATTAGCTTGCAGAATATTTAGATAATTTTAAAGAACCAGATAGTTTCTAGTGATTAATTATGTAAATTCTTATATCCAACCACATTAGGGAATGCAGGATTTCATATTTGTTTTATTTTTTTAGATTTATTCAATTCTGCCTTTTTAAAAAATCTAGGCATGTCTACATATTGAGAATGCAACATGCGTGTTTTACTTGAATTCTCTCAGTTGTAGCTTCTCTGTGTTTGTAGTTCTACTGTACTTGTAGGGTTATAATGATGATCAGAAATATTGGACTCCATGTGACTGCCTTAGTCCCTGACATATGGCAGGATTTGGTAAATGGAGCATACTATTAGATTACCATTCATCTCTGTACCTGTTTATACAGAGTCAACCCTCTGCATCACTTTGCCTTCTGTTGTGAACCTTCACTTAATGAGTGTACATGGTACCTATTGTTCTGAATCACAGTGTCGCACTGTAATGTTTTGTTTATTTAACAATTGCTGGCAGTGAGCAAAGAGGACAGTTTTAACAACAGGAAATTGGATTGAGAGACAGCATATTTAAACCACAATGAGTTAAAAATTGTGAAGTAATAAAAATTGATAAAAAAAATCAGTGTTAAGCATCATATGATTACTTATTAAAATTGGATAAGACAAATCTGAGTTAGAGGAAAGTCTAAATCACTGAATTTTCAAACACAAGTAGCATATTTTTAATTCTTAGCATACAAAAAAACTTCAAAACAACTATTACTATGGTTCTGGGAAAAAATATTGTATTTCTAACTCAGTAAGTAGGTAAGAATCATTTAAAATTACCTCAGTACCATTCGCATAGACATTGACATTATTTTAGAGTGGTTTATTTTCTAGATAGAGAACCAATAAAGTACATTTCAAACTGAAGACTCTGTAATGATGATTACATTACTTTATCTTTGATTAATAAATCTGTTGAGTGAAGGTAGATTTAAACCTATGATAGATTAAGTGGTCAAATACTAAATTAATGGTATAAGGATTAGTAATCATTTATTGTATGGTATAGGTGTTTAAATATTCCTAAAGATTAGCTATTAATTAGTGACTGAAACTTTAGAGGCATTAACGCATTGCTGAGAAGTTTGGATTTTTTTGTTGTTGCTTGCCCATGCTCTTATTCACTAAATAAATGTTGATTGAATGTCCACCATGTGCCTACTATGTGCTAGGCATTCTGCTAGGTGCTGAAAATATAATCATGATCAATATAAACATGGCTAGTGATAACACACATATTCATAGGCTAATGGGGAAGAAAGACCCCAGTAGATCATTGCAACGCAGGCATTAGTATTTGACAGGACCCAATAAATAAATAACCTTCTTACTCATCCAAGTTTGGATTGAAGACAAATGCTCTGGCAGATGGAGCTCAAAATGTTAGCTCTTTTACTGATAAAGAGTTTTGAAGAACAGGACTTTAGCTAGTCTATCCAAGGCTACTTGTTAATACTTCAGCTTGGAGTTAGACAGACTTACCTGCATACAGGCAGAGTGTACTAGTGGCTGTCTCTCAAAATTTGCCTCTCTAATCATGTATGGCATGGAGAGCAGAGAATGCAGGCAGGAACTGGTATATTAGAGACAGCAGAGAGGCAGGTGTGAAGGCAGAAAATGGAGAGGTGAGAGATTGTAGACTTGAGGGAATCCAGGTATTAACAGTTCAGATTGGCTGGTGTATAAAGGAAGAGTGTTAGGAGAGGTGTCTGGAGAACGAAAGTGGGATCCATATGTACATGGCCTTGTGGTCATGTTGAAATTTTGATTTTACCATAGCAGCAGAGTCATGGATTTTAAACTGGTAGGTAACATGGTGGCATTCTTTTAAATGTCATTTGGAAAGCCTTGTGCAGGGTGGATCAGAAAGGGACAAAATAATAAAGGATCTACCTGACAAATTATTATTAAATTACAAATGATGAATTGAAAATCATGAAGTAATAAAAGCTGGTGAAAAAAATCATCGTAAAGCATTATATGATGATTTATTAAAAATGGATAAGACAAGTAGAGGTAGTGCAGGTGTGAACAAGAGTACGGATAGTTTTAGAGAATAGGTCGAAAGACATTTATTTCATCTTTCCAGCCCCCGTTTAGCCATTTTACTGCTCATTAGCACCTCCGCTGAAAGGGTAGACAGAGGAACTGAATCAGGTCTTTATAATGTTCTTCCAGAACAGCTTTTCTGAAGGCTTGGTAATTTTTTTAATTGCAATTAATAGTCACAGTGTGGTCTGGGATTAAAAGGAAATTTCATTTATTCATCCTGTCCCAAGATCTCATTAACATGTATGATTGAGTCAGAAATGATTTTAATTATTTAGTTGACCCTTTTAGTTACCTCATTTTGCCTGTGATAATTCATAAACTTTCTGCATAATTTTAATTTGACCACATCAAAGGAGTCACAGCTTTAGTAAGATGGGCCCTACTGAAAACAACAAAATATAAGCAACAAAACAATGTTCTAAAGCTTTGTGAAGTCCTTTTCGGGATTAGATGAAAAGCTAAGTAATTTCTTGGATCATGCTATTTTTTTAAGAATAAACTTTTTTTGGCTGGGTGCACACCTGTAATCCCAGCACTTTGGGAGGCCAAAGCTGGAGGATCACTTGAGGCCAGGAGTTTGAGACCATCCTGGGCAACAGAGCGAGACCCTGTTTCTACAAAAAACAGAAAAAAATTAGCTGGGCTTGGTGGTATGTGCCTGTAGTCCCAGCTACTTAGAGAGTGAGGCAGGAGGATCCTTTTAGTCCTCGAGTTTGAGGTTGCAGTGAGCTATCATGATGCCACTGTATACTAGCCTGGGCAACAGAGCAAGACAAGACCCTGTCTCAAAACAAACAAAGAAACACCTTTTGCTCATTGTGTAAACTCTCTTGAAATGGATTGCTTTTGGTTTGAAGACCTAGAGTGGACACTTAATGCCTCAAGGTTCAATATTCACGATATTATCTAATCCTGGACTTAAGAAGCTGTTGTGTCTATGAAGTTAAATCCTCTTAATTTTGTCATGTCTATTTCTTTTACCATCTGGTTCATGGTTTACCATGAGTCATCTCTTTTTGAGATTGATATTTACTGTTACACACACATTTTCTTTTCCTTAACACAGCCTTGTGTTAGGAATGTGGCATGATAGTCATAGATGATAGTCATGTGATCATCTGTTCATTTCCACTGACACTTAATGACCACTCATGGCATGTTGTACCTAGCACTGTTTACTGCCTTGTCGATCCAAAGCTGATAATATATAAAGATGATAGATATAACTGCTCATGAGAAATATTAACAGAGATATCTATTATCATAGCATAGAAAAAGGAGTAACTAATTTTCCCTATATAATTAAGGAAGGAAACTTTGGACAGGAAAGGAAAGGAGAATGCCAAACCACAAAAAGGAAGAATGAACCAAGTAGAGGTTATCAGCATATGCAAAAAAAAAAAAAAAAATCCCAGAAATAAAGATAATGGAAATGTCTTACATTTTTTTTTTTAACTCTATATTGACAAGGAACATTCTCTGTAAATTTTAGATAATTAGGCTATGTATATGCAGAACCTAGCACTGTAAATTATCTTTTCAGATTCTATTCCAAAACCTCTTATTTTATAGTATGGAACCTGAGGCCCAGAAAAGTGAAGTGACTTGTCCAAGATTGTATGGCTAATCAAAGGCAGACCAAATTTGCAAATAAAAATGTTTACATTTAAGATCAGTTTTAAAACTGCATGTTCAGAATCTTTTTGTTGTTTCTATTGTTAAGTCTTTTTAGAAATATTTATTGGAGTGAATATAATGGCCATCAGTGATTTTGCATTTTAATGCAAATAAGATGACTTTTGAGCAAAATATCTATGCATTATTATTATTAAGAAACACTAGAATAGTATATTGTTCTTATATATATTTGCAGCACAAGACCATTTAAAACAAAGCTTCCAGTGCTTTTACTAGCTAAATCTGTTACAATTTATGCTGCTTTATAAATTTTAGAGCTAAGCTAGGGTTCTTTGAATGACCTGATGAGTACTAAAGTGTATGCAAAGAATTGTAATGTGAAAGAAAGGGAAGAATGAATAGTAGCACCATGGGAGAATTTAGGTCAAATACACTGCACGTGACTCTCTTCTGACTGGAAATATTTTTCAAGTAGACAACGGAGAACAATGAACTCCACTGCATGCCACAGCAGTGTGGCAGCGCGTGTCATGCCAAGCAAATAACCATTTCTGTTCTCCCCAAGGCAAGAGAACCTGTAAGGGACTTTCACAAGATGCAATTTTTGTCCCTGCTGCTTTCTGTTTCTGAGTCACCATGTAGACATTATGCAGCCTGTAGCTATCCTCTGTTGGTGACTTAAACACCATTCTGCCCCACTTTCATTTTACTGGAAAAATACATTAAATACTTTCTTCCAAAATCTTTACTACAGAAAGACAGAATTCATCAGAGACTTCAGGAGCACTATGTTCGCTCTGCCATCTCTCTGTTCCCCTTGAGTGCCTTCTTCTCTCCTTTGATTTGCTTCTCTTGATGATAGCTCAGTGGTTCCCTGATGCCTCCTGCTTCCTGTTCTTTCTCTCCTGAGAGGGGAAAATAGTAGAGTTGAAGAGAAACATAAAGGCGAGGGAGGGGATAGATTTAGGGAGAGCCGCTGAGGGATGTCATTCTGTAGCAATATGTTGGGTCCTCACTTTTACAGGGAAGAGATGAACGAGGTTTTTAAAGAAAAACACATTCACACAATATTGTAGGTATATTAAGCACCTACTTTATTTCCTCATTTGATTTCAGCTTTGAAAATAAATGTGATTCAGAAGACAGGCTTATGTGGGTTTTGATGAGTAGTAATATAAAGGCAAGCTCACAAGAACAGGCCCCTTTAAATGCCCCCCCACCCCTTTTCTTAACGGAAGATTTAAAAAAATGCGTGTCTCAATACTGACTCTAATGACAGATTTCACAGGAGCTTGGCAGAGTGGGGTTAACCTTGCAATCTACAGTTTTGGTCCAAATCATTAAGTTATTAGGGCTGTGGAAAATCTAAACTTCTTTTGTATTATGAAATAGGGCTGGTGAGAAACATCTGTAGGTGGTCGATGCTGCAGACAAGCAGGCTTTTTCTGGGAATTGGATCCTTTCTGGGGTCTGTATCCTTTACTTTCCCAACTGAGGCTGTATTGTATTTGCAACTTTCATTGAATTCCCCAGGAGTGCCCTGTGCTGGTCAAGGCAGGATCTGACTTCAGGTGCTGGCTTACTTCTTTGTACTAAACCCTGTGTTCTTTAGTTGGAAATAAAAAGGCTGTGAGGATCAGGTGATGCGGACACTTGGTGAGCACAGTGGACCTAACAATCAGAAGATTCCTTCTTCCGACAGTTTACTAATTTGAATAAAAGGGCTAACAAAGGAAAATAAAATCTTGTTTCTCTTCCAGTTGCTATTCCTGCCTTTTAACGTGCCCTTTTATTTCAACACAGGAAGTTTGTTGTGGCTTTGAAGATATGGCTTCCTTCGATTCCCTTCTTCTTTTTCCTTTTTTCACTTGTGATTGTGTTAAACTTCACAACCCTGTGTATGGCCCTTTAAGTCTAATTTGAATGAGGAAAGGAATAAGCTTAGAAAGAATTTGTTTTTCTTTCAAAGAGGGCAAGAACTATGTCCAACTCCTTTTGTATATTCCTTTTAGCTCTCTATTTTATAAATATTTGTCAATGAATCCATATGTGAAAACACACACACACACACACACACATACAAAAAAGCCAAGAACTATATTACAAAGTGTATTGCTGTTTATCAGTATCTTTTTATTTATTTTCCCTTCTTTTAAATTTTTTTTTTCTTTTCCATTGAAGTTCACTTTATTGTGTCTCTGAAAACCGTAGTGCATTTGGCTGCCAAGTGGTTCATGTGTTTGCTGTGATGAGAGTGTGACCTTTAACCCTCAGTTTCCTTCTCTGGTATAAAGCACAAGTGTGCTGTGTTTTTGTAAAAGCTAAAAAAATCAAATTTCCGGTGAAAACAAACTTGTTTATTGAGAGGTGGCAAAGTGCAAGGGCAAAATAGTTTTATTTCCAGGGAGTTTGCCAATTATTTTTTGGTAGGAAAAATTTTCTTTGATGAAAAAGGAAAAAAAAAAAAAGGAGAAAGGAAGGACACAGTGGAATATTTCAGTATCATTGTGTTTTAAGGAATAATCGTATTTGAAAGCAATTACTGAATTGGCCTTGAAAGTAAAAATAATAGCTTTATTTTTTATGCTTAATAATTACTCATTTTCGAAACACTCATTGTATGTTGTTTGGTGGTATTTTTAAAAAACTAATAGACATTATTTTTTTGAGAAGTTTTAGATTTATTGAAAATTGAGCAGAAAGTACATAGAGTTCCTGTTTACCCCTCACCCCTCCACACAGTTTCTAGTATTATTAACATTTTGCATTAGGTTGGTACATTTGTGACAATTGATGAGTCAATATAGACACAGTGTTATTAATTAAAGTCCATAGTTTACATTAGGGTTCAATCTTTATGTTGCACATTCTTTGAGTTTTACCAAATGTATAATGACGCATATCTACCATTATAGTATCATACAGAATAGTTTCACTGTCCTGAAAATCCCCTGTGCTCCACCCAGTCCTCTCTGCCTCCGGTACTGGACCTCGGACAAACACTGATCTTTATACCGTCTCCATAGTTTTGCCTTTTCCAGACTGCCATATAGTTGGAATCATACAGTATGTAGCCTTTTCAGATTAGCTTCTTTTACTTAATTACATACATTTAAGATTTTTCCATGTCTTTTCATGGCTTGATGGTTTGTTACCTTTTATTGTTGTAACATTGTATCGTATGGAAGATACACAATTTATCTGCTCACCTACTGAAAGATGACGTATTGGTTGTGTCTAAGTTTCTGAAATTATGAATAAAGCTGCTGTAAACATCCATGTGCAGGTTTTTGTGTACATACAAGTTTTTAATTCAAGTAGGTAAATATCAAGGAACATGATTGCTGGAACATATGTTAGGAGTATGTTAATTGTATAAGAAACTGCCAAACAGTCTTCCAAAGTGGCTGTACCATTTTGCATCCCCACCAGCCCAGCAGCGAATGAGAGTTCCTGTTTCTGTACATCCTTGCCAGCATTTGGTATTGTCAGTGTTTTGAATTTTTGCCATTCTTATAGGTGTATAAACATATCTCATTATTGTTTTAATTTGCAGTTTTTTAAATGATATGATATGGAGCATCTTTTCATATGCTTACCTTTGAACTTTATGTCTTCTTTGGTGAGATGTCTGTTCAGATCTATTGTCTATTTTAATTGGGTTGTTGTTTTATTGTATTATTGTGGATATTTAAGCAATCTTTGTATATTTTAGATACCAGTCCTTTATCGAATATGTGTTTTACAAAGATTTTTCTTCTAGTCTGTGGCATCCCTTTTCATTCTCTTTATGGCATTGTTAGCAGAGCAGTAATTATTAATTTTAATGAAGCCCATCTCATCAATATTTTCTTTTCTAAATTATTTAATTTTTTAAAATTTCAATAGATTTAGGGGTACAAGTGGTTTTTGGTTACATGGTTGAATTGTACAGTGGTGAAGTCTGGGCTTTTAGTCTACCTGTCACCAAATAGTGTACGTTGTGACCAATAGGTAATTTTTGTATCCCTTACCTTCCTCACACCCTCCCTCCTTCTGCATCTCCAGTGTCCGTTATACCACTCTGTATGACCCTGTGTACCCATAGCTTAGCTCCCACTTATAAATGAGAACACATGGTATTTGGGTTTCTGTTCCTGAGTTACTTAACTTAGGATAATGGCCTCCAGTTTCATCCAAGTTAGAACAAAAGACATTATTTCATTCTTTTTTTATGGAATACCTTTCCATTTATTTCAATCTTTTTTGATTTCATTAATCAGAATTTTGTAATTTGTTTCATGTAGACCTTGTATATATTTTGTCAGATTTGTATCTATGTATTTCCTTTTACTGATGATGATGTAAATGGTATTTTGTTTTTAATTTCAAATCCCAAATGTTCTTTGCTGGTATATAAGAAAGTGATTGACTTTGTATATTAACCTTGTATCCTGCAAACTTGCTATAGTTGCTTATTAATTCCAGTAATTAATTTGTGAACTCTGGGATTTTCCCTGTAGACAATCATGCTATCTGCAAACAAAGATCATTTTATTTCTTCCTTCCCAATTTGTATATGTTTTATTTCCTTTTCTTGTCTTATTGCATTAGCTGGAATTTCTATTACAATGTTGGAAAGTGTGGTGAGAGAGGACATCCTTGCCTTAGCAGGAAAGCTTCTTGTTCCTCACCAATAGGTATGATGTAAACTGTAGGATTTTTGCAGATATTCTTTATCAAGTTGAGAAAGTTTACATCTACTCCTTGTTTGCTGAGAGGTTTTTTTTTTTTTTATCATGAATGGGTGCTGGATTTTGTCAAATGCATCTGTCAATATAATAATGTAATTTTTTTGTTCTTTGGCCTGTTGATGTGATGGATTACATTAATTGATTTTTGAATGTTGACCCAGCCTTGCATATATGGAATAAATTGATTTTGGTCATGATGTATAATTATCTCTGCACATTGTTAGATTTGATTTGATAATATTTTGTTGAGGATTTTTGCATCTATATTCATAAGAGATACTGGTCTGTAGTTTTCCCCTCTGGTATTGTCTTTGTATGGGTCTGGTGATAAGGTAATGCTGAACTTGTATAACGAGTTAGGAAATATTCCCTCTGCTCCTATCTTCTGGAAGAGATTATAGAGAATTGATAAGTTGCTTTCTTAAATGTTTGGTAGAATTCACCAGTTAACCCATCCAGGCCTGGTGCTTTCTGTGTTGGAAGGTTATTAATTATTGATTTAATTATTTTTATAGATATGTGTTGCCTTAGTCAGTTCTGGATGCTATAACAAATTACTATAGTCTGGGTGGCATAAACAACAAACATTTATATCTCAGAGTTTTGGAGACTGTAACTCTGAGATCAGGGTGCCAGCATAGTTGAGTTCTTGGTGAGTGTCCTCTTCCTGGTTTACAGAGGGTAATTTTCTTACTTGTCTTCAGATGGCAGAAAGAGAGCTGCATAGTTCTCTGGCCTCTTATTATAAGGATACTAATTTCATTCATGAGGACTCTACACTCATGACCTAATTGCCTCCCGAAGGCCCTACCTCCAAATATCATCAAACTGGGATTAAGTTTAGAATATAAGAATTTTGGGGGCACGTAAACATTCAGTTCATTTTTTAGGTCTATTTAGATTATTAATTTTACCTATGTGAGTATTGGGAGATTGCATTTTTTGAGGAATTGCTCAATTTTGTTTTGGTTATGGGCATACAGTTGTTTATGATATTCCCTTACTATCCTTTTATGTCTATGGGGTCAGTTGTGATAGCCTCTCTTTCATTTCTGATATTCTGATTTGTTTCTTTTCTTTTTTCTTTCTTAGCTAACCTGGCTAGCGGTTTATTAGTTTTATTGATCTTTTGAAAGACCATTCTATGGTATCATTGATTTTCTCCATTGATTTCCTGTTTTCAATGTCATATATTCTACTTCAATTTTTATTATTTTCTCTGCTGCTTACTTTAGAATTAATTTGCTCTTTTTATCTAATTTCCTTGAATGGAAGCTTAGATGATTGATTTTAAATCTTTTTTCTTTTCTTTATATGCATCCAATCCTATAAATTTTACTCTAAGCACCAATGATCTTTCTGTCATTGATTTCTAGTTTCATTCCATTTTTGTCTGAGAGCATACTTTGTATGATTTCTATGCTTTTAAATTTGTTAAGGTGTGATTTGTGACACAAAATGTGGTCTATATTGGTGAATGGTCAGTGTGAACTTGAGAAGAATGCGTATTTTGCTATTTTTGGATAAAATATTCGATAAATGTCAGATTTGGTTGATTGATTGTGCTGTTTAGTTCATTGCTTTTCTGTCTGCTGTATAACCCTCAATTACTGATGAGGGGTGTTTAAGTCTCCAACTATAATAGTGGATTCATCTTTTTATCCTTGCAGTTTTATTAATTTTTGCCTCATATATATTGACAGTCTGTTGTTAGGTGCATGCATATTAAGGATTGCTATGCTTTCTTGAGAATTGACTGCTTCATTATTGTGTAGTGTTTCTCTTTACTCCTGATAATTTTTCTTACTCTGAAGTTTGCGTTGTCTGAAATTGATATAGCCACTCCAGCCTTCTTATGATTCTTGTTAGCAGTGTTGTGAGCTGAATTGTGTGTCCCAAAATTCAGAATGTGTCTGTATTTGGAGACAGTGTCTTTAAGGAGGTAATTGAGTTAAAATGAGTCCATTAGGATGGCCCTGATTCAATATGCTGTTGTTGTAAAATAAGAAATTAGGACATAGGCACACACAGAGGGAAGACCACGTGAAGATACAGGGAGGAGACGATGGCCATCAACAAGCCAAGGAGAGAGGCCTCGGAACAAACCAACACTGCTGCAACTTTGATCTTGGACTTCTACCTTCCAGAACTGTAAGGAAATAAATTTCTGTTGTTTATGCTGAACAGTCTATGGTACTTTGTTGTGGTGGTCCTGACTAATACAGCACGGTGCATCTTTCTCCATCCCTTTACTTGTAATCTATTTGTGTCTTTATATTTGAAGTAAGCTTTATGTAGACAACATATAGTTGAGTATAGTTTTTTATTCATTTTGACAGTCTCTATTTTTAAATTTGTGTGTTTATACCATTGACATTAAAAGTGATTATTGATATTGTCAGATTATTGTCTACCATATTTGTTACTGTTTTCTGTTTGTTGCACTTGCGCTGTTTCTGTTTTTGTCTTCTACCACTTTTTTTCTGCCTTTTTGGTTTTAAGTGAGGATTTAATTTGATTGTATTTTTTTCTTCTCTCTTAGCATATTAATTATTGATTTTTAACTTTTTCTTAGTGGTTGCCATTGAGTTTCAATATATGTTTACAACCAATCCAAGTCTACTTTCAAAAAACACTATACCACTTAACAACATTTAACCCTTCATAGTATCACACTACCACAAGTAGTACAGGTTATTCCAAATTCCTCCTTCTTGTCCCTTATAACATTAGTGTCATTCATTTCATATCATTCATTTTGTTTATCCATAAGATATAATAATTCAATACATTGTTGCTATTATTTTGAACAAACTACTTTCTGTTAGACCAATTAAAAATAAGAATAAATTATTTTATTTTACCTTTATTTACTCTTTCTTTAATGCTCTTCCTTTCTCTATGTAGATCTGAGTTTCTGACCTATATCATTTTCCTTCTTTCTGAAGAATCTCTTAATACTTCTTGCAAGGCAGGTCTATTGGCAGCAAATTCCCTCAATTTTTATTTTTCTGATAAAGACTTCACTTTTGAAGAGCAATTTTTCAAGGTTTTTTTTTCACTATATTCTTTTTGCTTGCATGGTTTTGAAGAGCGGTTTGATATAATTCTTATCTTTGTTTCTTTCTAGCTAAGTCCCCCTCCACCCCCAGCTTCTTTCAATATTTTCTCCTTGTTCTTTGTCTTTTATCTTCTGCAGTTTGAATGTGATTTGCCTAGGTTTAACTTTTTGTTTTGTGTTGTATTTATCCTACTTGCTGTTCTCTGAGACTCTTAGATCTGTGGTTTGGTATCTGTCATTAATTTTGGGAAATTCTCAGTCATTATTGCTTCAAGTATTTTTTCTGTTCCTTTCTCTCCTTTCTCCTGTAATTTCCCTTATGAGTATGCACACCTTTTGTGATTGTCCCACAGTTCTTTGTTATTCTGTTTCATCTCTTTTTTCCTTTGCATTTCAGTTTTTGAAGGTTCTATTGACTTTTTTTTTTTTCAGGTTCACTGATGTTTTCCTTGGCTCTATCCAATCTATTGATGAGCCTATCAAAGCTAGTCTTCATTTATGTTATTGTATTTTTTATTTCTAGCACTCTTTGGACTCTTCCTTAGTTTCCATCTTTCTGCTTACATTGCCCATTGGTTCTTGCATGCTGCCTACTGTATCCATTGGAGCCCCTAGCATATTAAAAATCATAGTTGTTTTAAATTCACAGTCTGATAATTCCAACATCTCTGCCATATCTGAGTCTGGTTCTTATACTTGTCTCTGTCTCTTCAAACTGTGTGTGTTGTCTTATAGTATGCCTTGTAATTTTTGTTGAAAGTAGGACATTATGTATTGGGTAAAAATAAATGAGGTAAATAGGCCTTCAGTGTGATATTTTATGTCTATCTGGCTAGGATCTAGGCTGTGTTTACTGTTTTCTGTAGCTGTAGGTGTCAGAGGCTAAAATTTTCTCTAGTGTCTATGTTTTTATGACCCCTGTTGTCTTTATGGTTCCCTGGGAATTTTTTCTTAGGTAAGGTCTAAGATGTGAAGTTCTTCAGTTGTACTCGCCTGTTATGATACAGAAGCCCTATTGATGTGGTAGTAAGGATGGGAGAGGGGAAGCAATTTCTTGTCATATGATTATGTCTCGATCTTTTAATGAGCCTGTGACCTTGAGCTGTAACCTTTACAAGAGCCTCTCATTTCCATACCCCCAACCCCCTTAGGTGAGACAGGAAGGCTAGAGTGGGCTGGAATTGAGCCTTTCCCTTCTTTCAGGTCAGTTAGACTCTGGTTAAATGTTTTCCCTTGAGGGTAGATCTTGTTAAGAACAAAATCCTCTGGATGACACACTCACACATACTGAAAGTACAAGGGGATTTTTCCCCGATCTCTTTGTGAGAATTTGGTAGGGTTCCTGGAGGTAGAGCTAACACATGTGTTGGGACACTCTAGGACTGGGCCCTCCTGGAGTTTTTAGTTCTCAAACTTGTCTACACAGAACCTCCAGCAATTCATAAATTACAGTTTTAGATTTCAAGCCCAGCCCTGGTTCCAGCAGAGATTTCTGCTCCTGGAAAACTGGATTTCTGTGTCTGCCTGTTTGTCTTTCCAATTTTGGGGGCATTCATTTGTCCTGGAACCTTGATTCTCTAATGGATATAAGAAGAGATGTTGATTTTCAATTTGTTCAGCTTTTTACTTGTTAGAATGGAGTGACTACTTCTGAACTCCTATATGCTGGACAAGAACCTGGGAGTCTGTTTTATTTTGATTTTTGTTGAATGAACATGCTTCCTTAAAAGTAGTCTGAAGGTGATTTTTGTGAGCATTTTGAAAATTCATGTATTTCAAGAGGATGGTAAGTTCCAGTACAGGGATATGTGTGAAACTGATGACTGGTAACCAGATGACAGTGCCTGTAACTGCCAGTCCATTAGCTCAAAACGTGTTTTATATTGTCAGCTACATTTAAAGAAAGTTTCTGTTAATAGCTTCGTAAATTAGCACACTGGTGTGCTCACGCTTTAGAATGCACAAGTTAGTAATATTATTGTATAAGGTACACAGTCTTGTGCATTAAACAATATGTGCACAGCAAATTACATTATTGGCTTTTATCCATAATTCTTAATGAAAAAGTAGCTATATTTTGAAATTAACTATCATTTTCCCAAAATTGAAACAACTTCGTGATTAAAAATGACACGAATTTTGTATGTTCTAAGGTAGCAATGTTCTGGGATTAGTCACAGCATCACAGAATTCTAGAATTTGAAAAGATCTTTAAAATTGTTTGGTTTTGTTTTCATGTTTTATAGATCATGGCTATAAAAGTTAAGTGTCTTGTTTAGCATCAAAAGCTAGTATATGGCATGATTCTATTATGGTCTTTTAGAATGTGACTTTCAGTCTTGGTCGCAAGACAGATGTATACCTTCTTATTCTCATTTACTTGATCAGGGGATTGTCATACAGCAGAATTTAGAGCAATGACCTTGGGACTCTGTAGCATCTCAAAGCAATATCTGACTCATCACAAAATGGCTAAATTGTACCTCTAACATTCTAGTTTAAATTTTATTTTATTTTATTATATTCAAATATTTGAAAATTTACTCTAAGTTTGGCCTCTCCATTAAAAAAAAAGTTTAGTTAGAACACATTGGTCCCAATCTGTGTTAAGGAGCTTAGGAAAATAAGCCAAGACATCTGTGAATTCCAAAGTAGAATAGTTGGCAATGATTTTGTGGTAATAAGAATGCTACTTAGTGACTGTGTAACCTTGCTCAAGTTACTTAACCTCTTTTTGCCTCAGTTTTCTCCTTTGTGAAATGGGATGTGGATAATAGTTTCTTTCTCATAGTATTATTGTGAGGATCAGATAAATTAACTGTATAAATTGCTTAGAACAGTATCTGAGTAATTTCCTAGTTAATGTTTGTTATAATAATTAAAGAGAACAGATAATCAGACTCTTAGGAATTTAGGGCATTTTGGGCCCTCTTCCATTTATAACGCCTTCTAAAACCATCCTGGACAATTGGCGATTTCTATGTTACCTCTAAAATAATTCCTTTCCGTTCACTAATTTTGTTTGGACTTGCATGTGTGTGTGTGGAGGGGGCAGTGGTGGGAGGCAGGGATATGTATAATGAGTTTCAATAATTGACTCTTCTGTCACACAGAGTAGCAAAGCCTAGTCTTAAAATTTATTGTGCATAACCCTACATCTGTTGTGAGCAAACTAGCACAATCTCCAAATCCCCTGTTCCTCTAAAATCAAGATGCTCTGCTCATCTTTTCTGTTATCTTCTTCTTAGACAAGTTTAAGTAAGCCTGTGTAATGGCAGCAGTCACTGAATTGTGTGCAAGTGGCTTCTGTGTGTGTGTGTGTATGTGTGTGTGCTGTGGATCATTTCTAGGTGTGTATGTATGAGGTTATTAGATGGCAGACATGCCAACATAATGTGCAATACCTCAAATGATGAAGTGTGAAGCTGGTCATAGTGTTAATTCTCAGTGTGTATAAAGCATTAAGCTATGTATTATGAAGATGGAGGCATTGCTGTCCATGAAATGTGAATATAGAGAGTTATCCATACTTTCCTGGCCCCACCTACCCAGCAATTTTGAGAGTAGTTACATTTACAGTTGTTTTTGTGATTCCTTTAAACACCTGGAAAAGACTCTGTTTTCAGTAGTGAATTGGTAAATTCATTTTATAGAATGATTTGGCTTTTCTTCTATCTACCATTCCCACCGTACATTATAACTATAGGTTTGTTTGTTTTTTTTTTTTTTTTTTGACAGTAGATTAAGTGGAATCATTTTTTAAAAAACTGGCCATTTTTTAGAAAAAAACTGGAAAATTTTGGGAGACATTTCAGGCAATTTTATTATGTATCCAGGCACTAATTATACTCTTCATTCATTTATCACATTTGCAGGCCTGTGAAATTCAGCCTCCATATGAAGGCAAGAAATCCTGGTTATTTTTAGTGGGAGGGAATGGATCCAAGTAGCTCTTTATGAGTGCAGCAGTAAGAGAGTAAACTGACATTGTCAGGTGAAACCAGAAGGGTTTCCTTTAGCGCAAACTCTACCTCCTTTTGGAAACTACCTCCTTTTGGAAACCCTAGTGCTGTGGCAAAGTAGATAACACAAATGTAGGCAGACAACATCATAGTTCATTTTTCAAGATATGATCTAGATTCAGGATTAATGGAATGCTAATATAGACTCAAAGTGACCAGAGTCAAGTGTTCTCTAGAGACTTCCAGAGATCTGTGGAAATTTCTGCCTTTCCACACTTCCATATGGGGGAAGACCAATATCTTTATTAAGAATACAGTTTTGGCTATTTTCATATGTCACCCTATCACTCAGCAAATGAATTTAGAGACAGATTTTGAAAAACTGCTTTATGATTCTCAATGGTTGTGGCTTTGAAAATGCACTTCAAATATAGTTGCAATTGACCCATCTGTAACCTGATGCTACAGAGTAGAACAGCTAACTTGCCTCCAAATTATTGGTGGTTTCCTAAACTTTCTGGAGATTTTTTTTCTTTAATTGGCTTTGAAAAGTCCTTTGAAAGTGAATGATGCCATTCAAGTCTTTTATTTGGCCCAACTAACTTTTTCAGGAAATCAAAAAATGCACAATGCTCTCTAGCATTCACAATTACTCTGAATTGCTGTGAAATATCAGTAACATGCTAGGAGGACAAGTTACATAATGTTATAAAGGTAGACACAAACAAAAATTAGGTTGTTTTTATACCTTTCTTTCTTTTTTTCTTTCTCTATTTGTTTATTTTTCCATGACAGCTTACCGTTGAATTCTGTAAATTTATTTTTAAGATGTATTTATTTATTTTTTATGACAGCCTGCCATTGAACATATCTTTATTTATTTTAAGTGCTGATCAACACAGGGCAAATAAATTGTTCCGCCCTTGAGAGAATTAATAGATAGATTTAATCCACTGCTTTAAATTTCATCTGGAAAATTTATTTAATGCCATGTAAAAAATGACATTTTTGATATTGTTTTCCTATATCTTTAAAGGAGATACTATTTGATGTTGATTTCAGTTTTCATGTGGCTGTTAAGGAAAAGGCACTCTGACCTTTGGCATTTGCCTTGAATTGGCTATAGTTGCTATAACCGGTAAACTGCCTCCTGTATTTCTGGTTGTCGCAAGACTTAACTCATAAAGGGATTCTGTGTTTTATTCACGTTTTCTTCAATATTTTGTTCAAAATATTGTTCTACTTTAGATTGTGCTGTAGAAACTTCCTACAGAAAAATTTCTTCTCCTTGGTGATTTTTTTATACTATTTTGGGACATTCATAACATTCTTTTTCATGTAAATGATCATAGAGCAGATCTGTCAAACTGAGCTCTCCTTGCATATGGAACTTCGTGCAGCATTTGCATCGCATTTCCCTGGCCTTCCAAATGGCCTTCCAAAAGCCTTTGGATCTTTTCATGACATTCTCTATCTCTTTACTAATGCATCAAGCAATTTGCTGCCAAACACATTTTGGTGGTGGTTTTCAGTATTTGTGTTTCTAAATTGCAAACTGTTCTCACTGTATCCCATGCTAATACTGGCACATGAATTTGGGCTTATTGGCCGAGTTCCAAGAAGTGGTCCATGCTTTATTCCATGTCGCTATTTTGTTCATGCATTCAAAAGTTGCTAGGAAACTGTTTTCATAGCTTTACATTTATTGTATTTGCTGGAAGTCTAAAGATATAACACATAAAAAAAGGCTTTTGGTATTTATACCTCCATGAAGAGGAATCAGAAAAGAGAAGGAAAGGTGGAGTTCTTTGTGGCTCCTGTCTTTCCTTAGAAACCTGGCCCCCAGCGTGGCCATGTTGTACTGCCATGATACTAAGAGACTCCACTGCCCAGGTAGAAGGATGCAGCACTCTAGCTGTTGACAGGTCTGTTGACTTCTACATGAGTGACATTCATCTGTGCTCCTCTTCAGCAGCTGTCCCCCTGGTCATCCAATTGACAGCACATAAAGCTATGCCACTTCTGAAATAGTAAACTCCATGATTTTATTCTCTTACAAGTTAGGCAACATTAGCTCCTTTCACTTGCAAAGTTCATCATCCTTTTATTTCCATGATTTCCATGGACACAGCCTTAGTTCTTGCTTTTATTCATGACTTAATTATTAAAACGTCTTCCTTTAGGTCTCTCTTTGCCTCCACGCTTATCTTCCATCAATGCACCTTCTACTCATTGCTTTTCTATGAAATGACACTAATCGACCCTTCAACCTGGCTAAAACCTCCCAGTGACTTTTGCTGACCCCAGAATCTCCACAACACCCACATATACACATATATTTTCATACCACCCTTCTGATTTTTGAATTCTACAGAACTCTGCAAGAGATATCTCTCTGTGTTGCCTCTTTCTCCCATGGAACAATGCCTGTGAGCCCTTACAAATCCAGCACAGCACTTAACTCTGACCATCATACCCGATACAAAGTCATTGATCACAGCGTGGCTTTATTATGATCATTGGCATTATTCCCTGCCTCCTTCTACTTTCCATCTCAAGTTTGTTTGGTTGTCTTGTCCAGACTTCATGTTCTTTTTATATCACACAATTTTCACTGTGTTATAAAAATTCTTTCACTTGTATTTTCAATCAGGCTGTAGGCTATTTGTGGGCTGGGAATTCAGTACTTCTTCTGAGAAACTTCGATATCTTGCAGGATGCCTAGTAAAGAAGTCCAAAGTCCTTGGACTTTGTTTTTGTTCAATTAAAACAGCAATTAATTAATGAAGTTCCTTGAGAGCAGGTACCCTTGTCATATATTTCTTTAGTATCTTCCTCCACACTTAGCTTAGTATGAAGCACAGAATCTTTGATCAATAAGAGGTGTGTGTGTGAACTCTCAGGTGGAGAACTGATGGAAACCACCGAGAGACCTGAGGCTCTGGTAATGGGTAAAGTGCCTCTGTTCATTTGCTAGACCTTCATTTGTTGGCCTCCTTTGAGGGCTGAGTATTCAGTTCTGAGCATTTTAAAGCTGCATGCTCTGTTAAGAACTAGGTTTTTTGCAAGCTTTTCTGTTGGAAAAAACATATTTTTTCCATTTCTTTTTTCCCAATGTTTATACGAACAATTGCTAAATATATTTTGATAGGCTGTATCTCAGTACAGAGCAGTGAGTCATTTCTATATATTTTCCTCACTGAAACATTGTGAAGTAATGCCTGACAATATGCACCCTAGAATATATGGTTTATTTTATTCTAATGTTCATGTCACCATCACATTATCTCTTGTGCTAGGTGGACTTCATTCTTACTCCCATCTCTATTTAAATATATATTTTGCTTTCTTAAAATACTGTTGGGATTAAAATAACATTGTATTGTTCAGTAATATAGTATTAAGTTGAAATGAATACTTAATAGTTTAAAAATTAAAATCAGAGGTTGGCTTGATCAGCTTTCTTTTGTACCTTCTGGCTAGGTGGAATCAATTGGACACCTGTGTGTATAATTTAACTGGAAGATGGTTTCCTATCTCATTGAATCTACTCCTACGTAATGCAAAAAGTTTTACTTGAATGAGAAATATTTAGAATTTGACAGAGGCAAATTAAAGCAGCCTAATTATTGATTTAACATTTATTATAAAAATAGTACCTTCCAGAGACACAGCAATTCTAGATATACACAAACAAGTAAAAAGGTGAGGTTAATAAAAGAGGGGATTCTTTTCCCCAGTGTATGTTTTGTCTGCTTTGTCAAAGATGAGATGGCTATGTGAGGATGGTTTTATATCTGGATTCTCAGTTCTGTTCCATTGGTCTATGTCTCTGTTCTTGTCCCATACCATGCTGCTTTAGTTACTATAGCCTTGTAGTATAGCTTGAAGTCTGGGAAATTGATGCCTCCCAATTTGTTCTTTTTGCTCAAGATTGCTTTTGCTATACGCGGTCTTTTCTGCTTCCATACAAAGCATAGAATTATTTTTTCTAGATCTGTGAAAAATGATGTTTGTATTTTAATAGGGATTGCACTGAATCTGTAGGTCACTTTGGGTAGTATAGACCCTGTAACAATGTTGATTCTGCTGACCCATGAGCATGGTATGGTTTTTCACCTGTTTATGTCCACTGCTATTTCCTTCCTCAGTGTTTTGTAGTTCTCCCTGTAGAGGTCTTTCACCTTTTTTTTTTTTTTTTTTGGAGACAAGTCTTGCTCTGTTGCCTAGGCTAGAGTGCCATGGTGTCAGCCTAGCTCACAGCAGCCTCAAACTCCAGGGCTTAAGCAATCGTTCTGCCTCAGCCTCCTGAGTAGCTGGGACTGCAGGCATGCCACCATGCGTGGCTAATTTTTTCTGTATATTTTTAGTTTTCCGGCTAATTTCTTTCTACTTTTTAGTAGACACAGAGTCTTACTCTCATTCAGGCTGGTCTTGAACTCCTGACCTTGAGCGATCCTCCCTCCTCGGCCTCTCAGAGTACTAGGATTACAGGCATGAGCCGCTGTGCCCGGCCAACCTCCTTAGTTAAATATATTATTAGGTATTTTATTTTCTTTGTTGCTATTGTGAAGGGTATTGGATAGCCACATGTAGAAGACTGAAACAAGATCCACACCTCACACCTCTCACAAAAATCAACTGACGGTGGATAACGGACTTAAACCTCAGGCATGAAACTATAAGAATTCTAGAAGAAAATGTTGGAAAAACTCTTGCAGACATTGGCCTCAGCAAAGAATTTATGAAGAAGACCCCAAGGGCAATCACAGCAACAACAAAAATAAATAAATGGGACCTGATCAAATTAAAAAGCTTCTGCATAGCCAAGGAAACTATTATGAGGGCAAACAGACAACCTACAGAATGGCATAAAATATTTGCATGCTACACATCCAATAAAGGACTAAAAACTAGAATCTGTATAGAACTCAGGAAAATCAGCAAGAAATAAAAATCAAACAACCCATTAAAATGTGAGCAAAGGACATGAACAGAAACTTTTCAAAAGAAAATAGACTACTGGCTAACAAACATATGAAAAAATACTCAACATCTCTAATCATCAGGAAAATGTAAATCAAAACCACAGTGAGATGTCACTTACCTCCATTGAGAATGGCTTTTATCAAAAAGTCTCAAAACAATAAATGTTGGCATGGATGTGGAGAGATAGGAACACTCATCCACTGCTGGTGGGACTGCAAACTAGTGCGATCTCTGTGGTAAGCAATATGGAGATGCCTCAGAGAGCCAACCATAGAACTACCATTTGATCCAGCAATCCCATTGCTGGGCATCTACCCAAAGAAAAAAAAGACATTCTATAAAAAAGACATCTGCACTAGAATGTTTATGGCAGCACAATTCACAATTGCAAAGATGTGGAAACATCCCAAGTGTCCATCAATACATGAGTGGATTAATAAAATATGGTGTATGTATACCATGGAATATTACTCCACCATAAAAAAAATGGTGAACTTGTACCTTTTGTAACAACCTGGATAGAGCTGGAGCCCATTCTACTAAGTGAAGTATCACAACAATGGAAAAACAAGCACCACATGTACTCACCATCAAATTGGTATTAACTGATCAACACTTATGTGTGCACATATAGTAATAACATTCATCAGGCATTGGGCAGATGGGAGGAGGGAGGAGGGGATGGTTATATTCATACCTAATGGGCGCAGTGTGCACCATCTGGGGGATTGACATGCTTTAAGCTCTGACTCGGGTGGGGCAAAGGCAATATAACCTAAGGAATATGTTTCCTTTGTCTTAAAATGTTTTTGTCACAATATTTAAACTCTAACATTTCAAACATAAAGGAATGTTCTCAGAAAAACTAACAGATTATGATCCTTGAAAAGGACTGTTTAGATACTTGGCTCTGAGATATTTGGTCAGCTTATCTGGGCCCTTTAATATAATTGTATTAGTCAGCGTTTTCCAGAGGAACAGAATCAACAGGATGTGTCCATGTGCGTGTGTGTGTGTGCTTGTGTGTGTGCATGTATGTGTGTGTATGCACATGCATGTGCCTGTGTGTGTATATGTATTTAGAAGGAGATTTATCATGAGGAATTGACTCATGTGATTCTGGAGGGTCTGGTGAGTCCAAATCTGCAGTGTGGCCCAGCAGGCTTCAGACCCAGCAGAGGCAGTAATACGGACGAGACGAGGTGTGAAGTAGGCTGCCAGAGAATTTCCTCTTGCTTGGAGAGCTGGTCTTTGTGTTTTATTCAGGCCTTCAGCTGACTGGATGAGGCCCTCCCACACCATGGAGGGAACTCTGTTTACTCAAAGTTCACTGGTTTGAATCTTAATCTCATCCCAAAACACCCTGACAAATACACAATTAACTACCTTGGTAATATACATGTGAAGAAGCCTTGACTTATATAAAGCTACTTATATTTTTTTTCCAAAAATTGTTGCGATTTATTTGTATTTGTAATCAGCTACTGCTTCTTAACTGTGCATATTCTAGGTGTTTTAAATGCCTGGCCCTTCATTGTTTCAATAACCTTTCAAAGTAGATGGCAATCTCCTCATTCTTAGTCTAGGGCACTGAAACCTCAAGAGGTCGTTCGGCCAGTCAGAGGTGTAAAGAGGATGCAGTCCAGAAATATTTGGCTCGGAAACCAGTGCTCTTTCTACTCCACTCTGCCTCATTCCTTTTCTGTCTTTTCAGGACCTAATGATACGGAAATCATGGGCGTTGGTTCCTATTGCTTCACTTCCATCTTCAGTTCTGTATGTGTAGAGCAAAGAATTCACCATGTGTGGTTCTTTCACTCATTTTTCCTACTGAAAATTCCAGGCAAAACATTCTATTTATAAAGAAATATGGCCCTTTACAGGGTCAGTTGGGCAGATAAACATCTTGAGAAGGTGACATTTTTCACCCCCTGGGGCATTCAATAGGCAGAATGAGAGATGAAGGTTTCCAGTCATTTATCAACGTGTTACGTTTAAGAGTAGTACTTTCTAGGTTCAGAGGAAACCGCCTTTCCTAGCAGTCATTTGGAATGGGTGGCATTCACTCTAACAGAAGCCTGAAATAATCAAAAGCCTTTCTAAAAAGGAAAGAAAGAAATGCTGTACAAATACCATGTTTTTTAATTCAATATTATTCAATTCCTGGTAGATGGTTCCATTTTGAGAGCTCTATTTTCTGACCTGACTGCACATTTTTTGATACTTTGGAAATTAACATTGTTGAAGCTATGGTTGGTAATTTTTGCAGTAATAATATAATTCTTGCTGTTAATCATTTAAGATAACAGGAAAATCATGGCATTTAAAACTACCTTGTGCCATTTAAAAATACTTTTATTAAAATAATATTTGTTCTCTAAATTTAAGTGAGAAATTGTCTCCTCATTTCCCTCTCCCCCTCCCCCTGCACTCTTAGGCATAGCAAAAAATAGCACTGCCCAATCTGTTGCCTATAGCAGATTGTCCTAGGTTCTTCTAAGAGTAAAGCTATATGTAAAAACTACCCAGAAGCTATTTTTTTTCCACTTTTGAAACACATTTCAATAACCAGAAATTATTTTGCAATTCCTTTCCTGGAGACTTATGGTTGAAACTGGAATACTTAAATTTTGTTGAAAGTTAGGAATAATCCACAAGTATTATACTCTTATTTTCATATTTCAAAATTACCTCTTAATTCTATAGGAAATATTATTATATGCTTGGAATTTCTTGTCTTGGGAATCAGTGGCACTTGTAATTATTTTGATTCATAAGGTCATTGAAATAATGTGAATGAAAATTTGAGTAAAAATAAGCATTTATTATGTCTTACTGGGGCTCTGTTAGACCCACAGCTAATGTGATTTTATTTAGTCTTTTCTAATGATGTAATTAGGCACCTGCTTTTGGATGGGTGATAGATCTCATAAATTATCACAATACTGTAGAAAGAAATATATTAACTTTGTCAGTGTATTCAATCTTTTCCCTCTGATATTCTTTTAAAAATGAATTGCTTTTCTTAATGGTAAACTCTGCATGCTTTTAAGCTGTTTTGAGGGAGTTCTCATTTTCTGTTCTTTACAAAATCATTTGGCATTCAGTGGTGGTTGTATATTGTCTGCTTACTAAGAACTTTATCTCCTTTCACTCATGGATTTGTAAAGTTCATTAGAAATACGTTGTATGAACTGACAAGGCTACAAGTGCTTTTTCTATTTGATTTCATGGATTGTCATCTAAACCACTTAATGCAGATAATCAGATCATTTTTAAACAAGCTGTCAGCAATACCACCTATTCAAGGAATGCACTGAATGTGAAGAATGAACAGATACTGTAAAGCCTATCGGTTCAACTTTATCTTCCTCACACATTTAAAATCAAACTTCTGAAGGACTCTGGAAGGATCAGCCCGAGAAGACGCCCTCATTTTTTTGCAAGGAGTACTAGGTACGGCTCAGTCTAATAGCACTTGATGATTTAGTTTCTTAGATTAAAAAAATAAACAAAACATATGCCAAATGTAGTTCATGATAATTATAAAATGTAATATAAAATTCATACTACTTGGCTTCTAATTAAAAAATACTTCCCCCTTATTAAAAAAGGAATATATTTTTTCATTGTAAATAAATTAATAGTTACAGGAAAAGCATAGAAAAGAACATATAAATTACTTGTAATCACAGAACCCATTGATAACTACTTTTAATATTTCTGAGGATTTCTTTGGAAAATATTTTATGATATGTTGGAGTTATATGGAAGTTTGAGATAGCTACTCATTTTAGGAGTTGTTCTTTGATTCCTTAGTTGTATGGAAAGGACTTCAACTGTGGGAGAAAAGATCCAACACCCATCCCCTATACACACTCACCACCAAAGGCAGCCTTGTTGGTAGAATAGGAGAAGTGTCTTGTCTTTACCAGGAAATTATTTCCTGTTTTCAAGGATCTACAGGTGCTTTTAATAGTTGCCCTTTACTTACTTTAGTACCAAGCAATAGTAATTATTATCAGTAGTAGTATAAATATTATTATTTTACTATGCGGGGCATAGGTCCATAGCATAATTTTGTGGCAAATGCTTCGAGATGCTTGCAAAAGGAAAGGATACAATCACAGTGATAATTCTTGTCTCTTCTAGTTAATTATTTCTGATTTCCTATGTGGTTGCATTAATCCATATGATAAATTTATATTTTTGAGTCATAGTAATGCATTATATGAGATTTGATGGAATAAGGAGAATTTCTGAGTTTAAGTTTTCTAAAATCAAACATTGTAAAGGAGGTGGAATAAGATGTAGTATCTTAGTTTGGGCTGTTATAACAGAATACCATAGTCTGTGTGGCTTAAACAACAAACATTTGTTTCTCACAGTTCTGCATGCTGGGAGTCCAAGATCAGGGTGCCAGCGTGGTTGGCTTCTTGGCAAGGGCCCTCCTCCTGGTCCTCAGATGGCTGTCTTCTCATTGTATCCTTCTTTGGTGGGGAAAAAAAAAAAAAATCACTTCTCTCATGTCTGTTTTTACAAAGGAACTGAGACCATTCATGAAGACCACATCCTCATGACTCGATTACCTCTGAAAGGCTCCACCTCTTCTAAAACCATCACATTGGGTGTTAGGATTTCAACATATGAATTTTCGGGGGACACAAACATTCAGTCTGTAATATGAAGATAGCATGATATTGGAGAAAGGTTCACAAAGGCCTGTCCTCTTCATAGGGTTTATAAGCTGTAAGTAATATCTTCAAGTGTCCTCTGTAATTACTGACTCTGAAATGGGATGTGGTTGGAAAGTCGACAGGTATCCTATTGCTAGGTGCTATGTTGGTATATAGTGTTTCAGAGAAAAAGAAGAGAACTTCATTCATTCATTCCTCTTTTTATTTATATATTAATGCATCTATACATTAAATAATTACCTAAGTGTCTACTGTGTTCCAGATATTTTGCTAAAAATCCAGAATATAATGAGAAACCTGAAACTATAAAGTTTTCATTTTTTCTTAAAAAAAAAGCAGTGGGGAGAGAATATAATATTCTTGAAAAAAATACTAAGACCACAGTACTAATATTGATTACGCAACTAAAATTTTGGATGTCTTTGGTTAAATCATTTGTATTGCGTATTTTAGCTGAGTGGTCCTAATGTCTGCTCTACTAGCTATTCATTTGAAGAAACAAATGCAACAACGAATGTAAACACATTTTGCAGAATATATATTACAGCACAAATGCTAATTATTATCAGGAATAATTTGAAAATGCACATGGGATTTATGATATGCTTTTATAATATTTCATCTTGGAGACATCATTATTTTTGAGTTCTTCAGACTATGAAACAAGTGAAGATAGTATTTTAAATGATTTTTTTTCAGTAGAAGTTTTCCCTCTAGTGGTTGCTGTGGAAATCACATGAAGATTGTCTAATGCTAAATGTTCACATGGAAAACAAACTAAATAAACTAAAAAGAATTGAAAACCAAACAGCCTGAATTCTTGAAGAGATGTTAGGTGGTTTTAAAAAAGACTATTCCGTTGAATTTTAAAATTATGTAATGGCACTCAATTTTTAAAAATTAGAAAATTCTTTGCTCCTTTTATGGCATGTAATGGATTGTAATGGAGATGATGGTTAATAGAGGTTAGGCTTGAAAGAGTGCAAAAGCCAGGCACTCCCTATTTTATCATGTACATTAAGCACTTCCAAATACAGATTGTTAGATGGTTTTGCTTTCTTTCCTGATCTGGCTGCCAGTGCAGCAGTAATCGCTAGTCTTGGCTTCCTCACAGGAAGTTGAACAGAAGTTCTGTGTGAATAAGCATATTTGGTCTTTCTTAAAGGCACCTTTTAAAAAATCATTCCAAAAAACAAATCACTTTAATTTATTGGTAGGATGGATACATTTAAAGCATTTACACCGTGCCTCAGCCTACCAGGTCTCCTATTTCATGTTCTCTGCCCGCCTCTGAAGCCCGGCATTTTCCTGCTCTTCCCTTTGTCCAGAGTGCTTGGGCTGTGCTGCCATCCCTATCCCTCAGACACACCACCTTTGCACTTGCTGCTCCCTCTTCTTGGCATGCAGTGCCTCACATCGCTGGCTACTATGGGCCACCTGCCTCAACACCTCACTGACCTCCAAAAGTCTTCCCTGACCAACGTAGCAAAGGAGGCTTTGACAGTTAATCTCCATCACGTCACCCATTTACTTACTCCAGAACTCTTATGACAATCCAAATTACAATGTGATTTATTTTTTACTAATTCACTGCCTGTATCCCACAAAAGAATGGAAGGTACAGGAGGCGGAGATTTGTACATCCTGTTCATGTTTGCATTCCAATCAAACATGGCAGGTGCTCAGCACCGGCTGGCACAATCCATAAACGAATGGAAGATGACATTAAGGTTAACTAATTGGTGTCAGTTGTCTAAAAGCTCTGCTGAAACATCGAGTAGTTTTTGGCGCCCTGTCTTCATTGAGACTCATTTTTCCATTTTTGAAATAATTTGCCTTCCTCATTAACTTTACATTGAGATGAGGTTTGTAAAAGTTTTGCAAATCTTCGTATGGAAGCTGTACTGTGGAATCATTAAATGTAAATGGTTTGTTTATACTGAACAAGAACATGATGTTTTGTCATCTCCTTTAATAAATCCAAGTAGATACTAGACAGCTTATTTAGTGATATATTCAATTTCTTATTTCTGTGCAATAGGAAGTTATTCCATAAATTAAAGTCGTTTTTGGAAATTCATATTATTCCATTTTCTTCTGTCTTCCATAAAGAGATAATTGCTGTTCACACTTACATACTTGGCTTCATCACAGAGAGTCTTTTTTAGCCTAAATAAATGATTTAAAAAAAAAACACCCTCTTCTCAAAAGGCTTACTTTTTAAACCTTTAATCAGTTTTGATTGATGTTCTCCTTTGAAACTGCTCTAATTATTTCTCATCTTACTTAACGGTTTTGAGACCAAGAAAACGTACATGAAGCCTGAGGATTTAGGTGTCCGAAATGGAGGCTTCTGTATTTATGTCTCTCAAAGACTACAACGGGTGAAGTCTATAAAACACATTATTAGGAATGCATTGCTGCTGGTTGCCTTTCTATTCATGTTTGTTGCCTGTTAATGTGAGCTCATGCAACTAAGGGACAGGTAGTTTTGCTGAAAATTTGTGGCAAAAAGGCTAAGACTCCAAAAACTGTGGATTCCTTGAGTTTTCTGCTCTGTCATTTTCTTCATACAGCCTTATGAAAACAAGGGAGATGTGCATAAATTGTAATAGGGTTCCCCTGACAATATTTTTTAAGAGCTGTATCCTCTCCAAATCTCATCATAATCCGAGTCTGTTCTGGCTTGCACTGTGTGCATGTGTGTTCAAGGAATAATATATGTTAATATACTGTAAGTGAGTGATAAAAATTGGAATACAAATTGATACGTATTTTATAGATAGTTCTGTTCATTACAAAGACTTTAAAAATAAATAGATGAAAAACTGCTTATCATTGACCTACTCAGGCTCCTTCCTTTTACACTCATGCTTTTCTGCTCTTGTTACCATAGTTACTGGTTTAATCACGATGCATAGAACCATTTCTAATTACAGTATATGCCAGCACAAAAATTAATTCTTTGCATATCTTAGGCCACAAACAGCTTGTAGCTTGTTTTTTGGCACTTTATTACCACATATCCTGAAAAAGACATTGTACATAATTTTAAATCTGTTATCTGCTATTTGTTATTAAAATGAAAATAAGCTTCTACAGTGGATTGATATTAAAATAACTGATACAAACATTTTTTAAGAGATGAAGTTTTAACACAGGTGAGACATCATTAGTATTATCCCTAACATATTAATTAATAGCAGTTATAATCATTTGATGATCTTTTCCTATCAGAAAATGTTACTAAAAGGATGTTCATTATTTAGAAACCAAAACTATTTGCTGTGACTAAGCAGTTGAGCCAGACACCACTATTTATTTCAGCATCCATGTTTTCCAAATTATGGACAACTTTTACATTAAAATTTCCTTTGCTGAGTTTTTAAAAAATCTTCTAGATCACATAGTACAAAGCAGTATTTCTTAAAATATGTTCAACTCTTGTACACCAGGAACACTATGGGTAATTTCTCCCAATGTCTTGCAATGAAACGGAGGACTAGCCAGAGTTAAATCTGGCTTCTTAGCTCCTATTCCAGTAATTCTAACTCTGCCAACCCAGTTAAAGCACATCAAAAAAATGTTACAGGCGTTCCCATTCATTTTTTTAATTATTTTGTAGCTAAACAAGTATTATCAAATATAAGTACATTATTAACAACAATAGAAGTTTGAGAATATAATTACTTTTATGTGCATTTTATTAACATGATAGTGCTATTATTATTAATTAAAATATATTACATTCATTTCTGCTTTAGTAAAATGCTTGATAATAAACCAAAAATGCGTTATTTTTTTCTCACAAAATTATAATATATCTTTCCTTCAAACCTACAGATAAAAGTTTTCTGTTAACTGTTCAAGGTAATTTTTATTATAGATGGTTGTAATGATGCTCCCAAACCTATTTGAATCATATGTATGCTGGTTGACATGGGAAGGTATAGACATTATCAAAAACAATCAATGTATGATGCTTTCATGCCGCTTCTCATTCTAAATCATCTTATGTATTTCATAATTTCTAGTCTACCAGGCACTTTCGAAGTCACTAATAAAACTAGTCATAATCATACAAACTATATTTCTATAACATTAATAAAATAAATAGACTAGTGCATGGCTATTTACGTTGCTGTATTTCTACCTTTACTGGCACAAGATCTTCATGGCATGTGGGCATTTTCCCAAGAATGTTATATGTAGTGTGCAACTAAACCCTATGGTTTCATGGTTTCATTGGTGCTTATGGGGAAAACTTGTGATTGCCAAACTATAATATTGTTCTGCCTGTTAACACTGAAGCAGATAAAAGTAAAATAAAAACATGAAAAATTTCCTGCTAAAAAGAGTTGGCTTTTTCTTGTTGCTTCTGTTTAAAATCATACTCTAGTTCCAGGTCAAGATATGGATCTCCTCATATGGAGTTTATTACAAAATAAATTTTCAGTTCCAATAGAATTTTCTTCTGACTTTTTCCATCTGGTAGACTCAAATCACAATTAATGGACACATATAATGAGTATATTATGTTGTTAACTGAAATAGCTTAAAATTAGTGAGCTATTTAATTGCCATTTAAGTTGGTGAAGAGTGGCCTCTCTTTAATTGGAGAAGACTTATTTATTGACTTTTTATTTGGTATTTTTAACTTGCATGGCAGCAAATGTAAATCAGCCAGGAAGGCATAATTTTATTAAATGTAGCCGTACTGATTTAAAAGAGGCAAAAATCTCTTAATTTGGATGACACGTTTCACATCAGGAAGAATAGATCATTAAATCATTCACAGTTTTAAATACTCTAGAAATGAAATTGTAGACATGGATATTTGAAGACTGCTATACAAGCTTGCCTATTTCCTTCTTCCCCAGGATTCACTGGCATTATAGCAGCTAAGTTGTAGTAATTGTTTTGCTGTAACAATATTGGGTCTTTCTGGAGTTCATTCTGAATTCTAACTCTAATCCAGAGGTGTGATAGATATAATTTAGACTTCCATGCAGATACCCTCAACTGGCAATCATAAAAGGGTTGACATTTTTAGGTACAGCATTTTTCAAAAAACATTTAAATAATTTAATAAGTGAGAGTCCCCTTCACATCCCTACGATATTTTACTCTCCAATTCTTAGGAAATCACTATTATCAACATGCTGGATACTTTCAGGTACATTTGTATATTCTTATAACATGAATTGAGTCACATTATGCAAGTTGTTTTATAATTTGTTTTTTAATTTCTATTTTCAGTAAGTTTTTTCATAAAGGTACCTATAGATAAAACTCATTTGTATCCAAATGCATTAAAGGCTGCTTGTGCACCATAATACGTATGGAAAGTAATGCCTTAAAATTGAGGGTCATTTGAGTTGATAACTTTTTATTTATTTTGATAAATTGCCTTCCCCCAAAGCTATTTCCATTTTTTTTTTTTTTTTTTTTTTTGAGACAGAATCTGGCTCTGTTGCCCTGGCTAGAGTGCCGTGGCATCAGCCTAGCTCACAGCAACCTCAAACTCCTGGGCTCAAGTGATCCTCCTGCCTCGGCCTCCTGAGTAGCTGGGACTACAGGCATGCACCACCATGCCCCGCTAATTTTTTCTATACATATATTTTTAGTCGTCCAGATAATTTCTTTCTATTTTTAGTAGAGACGGGGTCTCGCTCTTGCTCAGGCTGGTCTCGAACTCCTGACCTTGAGTGATCCACCCGTCTCAGCCTCCCAGAGTGCTCGGATTACAGGCATGAGCCACTGTGCCTGGCCTATTTCCGTTTTTAATTCCACGAAAAGTGGTTTCTGTTGTCTGGACCCTTGGCAATGTTGGAAATCATCAATTTTAACTATTGGTTTATGATGAAATGATATCTTTTAATTTAAATTTCTTTGATTCTGATATGATTGACTATCTTTTTACATATTACTAGATGTTTATAATTTTGGGGGGACTTATTTGTTTGTATCCTTTCCTTATTATACTAATTATTTATTCATCTTTTTATTATCTATTTTTAGGAGTTCTAAATATATTAGGGGTATTAATCCCCTACTATAAATTTAGCAAGTAGTTTCTCTCAGTTGTGTGCTTATCTTTTAGCTTTACGAGATTTTTACTGTATAGATGTTTTATTTTTATGTTATTATTTTTTTTCAAGTTTTTCATATATTGCTTCTGATTTGATGTCTTGCTAGGTTATCTTTTCATATTTCCTGTGGTTTGAAATATTCTTTTGTGAATTTTCTTAGATATCTAATATGTGTTTTAACAGTTAGCTTTTTAATTTATTAATTCATAAAATGACCCTTGAGTGCCTGATGGCTGCTAAGATTTGTGTCAGATGCTGGGATGCATTGCGGAGCAAACTCAACTGAACCCTGCTCTCCAGCAACTGCCCTCCAGTGGGCTAGCAGCAGTCCCTAACCTTTTTGCTCCAGGGATTGGTTTTATGGAAGACAATTTTCACCAGGATGTGGTGGGAGGTGCGGGGGGCCCGGATTTCTGGGCACGGTTCCTAACAGGAACCGTGGGTACGGGTCCGTGGCCTGGGGTTGGAGACTGCAGGCCTAAAGGACTCTGATCAGGTAGCACTTTAATGAATATGATTACAAATTGAGATAAGTGCAATGAAGAAAAGATATGAATGGAATTTATTTTTATTTTGTTGTGAAATGGAAATATAGTTGTTAGTTTGTTGTTTTACCAAATGTTTAGCCATTATTTTCTATTCAATTTACTACAGTTTATTTCTATTTAATATAGTATTCCATAGTCCATTGATTTTAAAACTTGAAAAAATTACCGTAACAAATTTGCACATTTCTGGCTGGTCTGAAGGTAGTGACTTGATTGTTCACAGTCAGTTACAGACGGAGCTCCTTGTTCTACTCCTTCCCCCCTTCTCACTAGTGCACTTGACTAGTCTTAAAAAAAAATTAGCACGTTTCTTAGCTTAATATTTTAAATCCATATCCCCTCTCATTGTGCTTTTTTGATTATCCTCTGGAAAGAGTCCAGCACATTTACTCTTGAAGATCCATTTTGGATTTGCTTGTTATATTTTACAATATAAAATTATATTGTAAACCTATAAAATTATAACCTATAAAATTATAATATTTTTACTGGGGCTGTATTGAAATGATAGATTAATTAGGGGAGAACTAATCTCTTTATATTAATAAGTCCTTGAATTCAGGAATATGACATTGTATTTATTTATTTGTCATATTTTATTTCTTATATTAAATATATTTCATGTTTCTCTTCATAAATAATATATATTTCTTTTTAGTGCGTTGGTATTGAAAACAGGGATTTTTTTAAAATTGTAATCTTTCTAAGTGAGTATTTCTGTTGTTCTGGCAGTGGTTTAAGGACTGTCTGTTCATGGTTTTGAGTGGTTGTAGGGAAAGCAGGGAGCATTCAGGTGGGCAGGCCTTCTTTGATATTTGAGGGTAACTTCTCTACATTGAGGGTCTGTACTTTTGGTTGCTGTAAGTTTTCTTTTGAGTGCCCTCCTCTTCCTTCCTAAATATCTACTTAAAGGTGAGTGAGACATTCCTGAGAGCTGTGATAAACAACCAAATTCAGTGGGTCCAAGGGACCCAAGAGATCAGAGGGAGAGGTGAGAAGGTGAAGTGCAGGCTCTTCCCCAGCAGTGGACCTGGTAATTCCAGGATGGTGAATTAATGCCACACTGTCCAGACAGCAGACTTTGCTATTGAAACTTAGAATAAAAGCACGTTACTGCACACTCGGTTGTCCATGTTTAACAGAGAGGGTATTTAGTGAAGATATCATCTCATTAAAGTAGTCAAGAAATGCATGTGGAATGAAATGGGACTAAGAGATTATCATTCCTTTTTAAATAACACACAATTCTTAATATCTGCTTTGGAATTGTATTCTTGGTTGTGACCTTCAAACATGAGATGGAGATTTGAGCAATAATTTAATTTTATCATTATTGGTTTTAAGGATATACACAGAGGGTTAGCACATTTTAGGTAACAATTACAAAAATGGGACTACACTTTAAGGCCAACCTCCTCAGTACGAAGCAGTTTAATTGTTACACAATTTGTCAGTATGTCTGGAGGCATAAATTATAAATGGAAGGAAAATAAATTAAACGTGATGGTTTTATTGCTCTGCTGTTGTGTGAAAGAGTATCTGAAATCATTTGTAGAGAGTTAATTTCTTTTTTATATTTATTTTTATTGAGCTGGTTAATTTCAAACACCCCATAAAATTTAAGACTGAGGGCAAAACACAGCCACATGCCTTCAAACAATATACATTTTAGTGTTTGAACGACATCTTTTGAAAATTATGGTGGTTACATTTATTGAGATGAATACAGTTTATGCCATTTCTCCTACATCTTCAGATTTGGGTGATATTTTAGAGTGTTCCAGTCACTACAAATTCAAATTAAGAGCTGAAGTAAAAGATATAGTTTTTAATCAAAACATTATTTGATGTATATCCAAAATTTGGCATGTCTATGGGATCCTGGATTCATGGATATAGCCCCTGCCTTCTTAGGTGTTAATTGATGAAAGTTTGGGAATCAGTGGGTTACAAAAGAGAGTAAATGCTATAAAAATAACACTTGAAATAGTTAACTTTATGGAGGAAAAATTGACCTACAATAAAATGACTCATTTTAAGTGCAGCATTTAATGAACTTTGACAAACATGAAACCTGTATAACCACCATCACCCCTCAGAAAGGTCCCTCGTGCCCTTTGCTAGTCAATCCATTCTCCACCCCCACCCCCTACTGATCCACAGTAGATTAGTTTCGCTTGATGTAGAATTTAATATAAATGGATGTAGCTTTTTGCGTCTGGCATCTTTCACTCAACATAAAGCTTTTGAGATTCTTACATGTTATTCTATGTTCTTACAGCCCATTTCTTTTAAAAGCTGAATAGTATACCACTGTATAGATTTACAATTTGTTTATTCACTTATCTGTTGATGGACATTTGGGTTGTTTCCATTTGGGGGCTACTATGAATAAAACTTCTAAGACCATTATATACCAATCCATGTGCAGATATGTTTTCATTTTTATTTGCTAACTACCTAGGAGAGTAATTGTTGATCATGTGGTTGGTGTATGTTTAGCTTTGTAAGAAACTGCTAAACTGTTTTCCAGTACTGCATCATTTTACATCCCCACCAGCAACATATGAGCCTTAGTGTTACTCCACGTCCTCGCTAACAGGAAGTATTGTCAACTTTTTCACGGTACCCATTTTAGAGGGTGTATAGTGGTATCTCATTCTCATTTTAATTTGCACTTCTCTGAAGATTGGTGATGTTGAGAGTCTCTTCATGAGCTTATTATTTGTACATATTATTGTTTGAAGTGTCCCATCCTTTTGCACATTTTTAACAGAGTTGTTGGTTTTCTTATGATTAGTATTTGCATGGCATATCTTTGCCAATCTTTTATTTTTAACTTGTTTCTTTATATTTAAAGGGCATATCTTATAGAGAAATATAGCTGGGCAGCACTTTTTTATGCAGTCTGACAGTCCACATCTTCTCTTATGTTCACACAGTGAATATTATTGTTATTGACAGTATTAGTGGGTTTAAGTACTTTCATATGTTGTTTATTTTCTATGTTTCCCATTATTCTTTGTTCATTATCTATTTTTTTTCCTAACTCCTTTTGGATTGAATATTTTTATTATTCCCTTATTTTCTTATCAACTGTATTTCATTTTCAGTGTCTTAATAGTGGCTCCAGGGTCCACAATATGCACTTTAACTTATTATAGTCTACCTCTGTATAATGTTATATATCTTCATGTATATTAATGTTATAGATCTTCAAAGAAAACCTTAGTAAAAACCTTAAAACAGCGTACTTCTATTCCATCTTCTTTCCTTCGTACTATTTTGTTGCCATCCATTTTACTTTCATATACGTTATAAATCCAGAATACTTTGTTATTGTCTTTGTTTTAAAGTGTTAATTATCTAATAAATATGTTTTAAAAATGAGAAAATACCTTTAAGATACTGTCTTTCTTTTCTGTTGCTATAAAAGAATATCACAGACTGGCTAATTTATAAAAAACAGGAATTTATTTTATCCCAGTTCTAGGGATGGGAAGTCCAAGGTCAAGGTGCTGGTGGGTTTGGTTGTCTGGTAAGGGCTGCTTTCTGCTTCCAAGATGGGGCCTGATGCTGCATCCTTTGGAGAGGAGGGATACTGTATCCTCACATGACAGAAGGTGGAAGAAGAAGAGGACCTAACAGTGTGTGAAGCCTTTTCTGTAAGGACCTTAATGCCATTCGCAAAGGAGGAGTCCTCATGGCCTAATCACCTCTTAATATTTTTTCATTGGCAACACCCAGATTTTGGAGGGCATGCATTCAAACCATAACAGATATACTCACATATTTATCATTTCTAGCACTCTTCATTCTGTTATGTAGACCAGTGTTCTGTCTTATATCATTTTCTTTTCACTGAAGAATTGCCTTTAATATTTTTTTGTAGTGCAGGTCTACTAGAAGTGGATTTTGTAAGCTTTTGTTTATCTGAAAAAGTCTTCATTTTGCCTTTATTCTTGAAATATATATTTCCCTGGACATAGAATTTGAAGTTGACAGTTTTTTTTTCCCAAGCACTTTAAAAATAATGTTCCATTGTCTCTTGGATTCAACTAATAGTAAAGTATACAGAGAGAAGTAAAAGTCTCTGGATTCTCATCTATTGTATATAGCATTCAAAATATATGTTTACTCACTGACCAAAATTCTACATCCCAAGGTAAAAACTGTCAAAAAAGTTCTAAGAAAACTCTTTGTGAATGTGAAATATAGACAACATCTGGGAATTTGAGATTCTTGGATTCAATTTCTGTAGCACAGGCTTAAATAGTGTTTATGTTTCAATTATCTAATATTCATGGATATTTCTCTCGGCCTCAGTTTCCTCATCTGTAAAATAGGCATAGTAATAGTCATTACCTCATAGGATGGCTGAAAACATCATGATAGGAGAAACACGTGCTTAGAACTGTGCCTGTTTCAATCTAAGTGCTCAATACATACCTACTGTGATGTTGATTATGGTGATAATGATTACCATACCAAGACTCTGTGGTTGCTACTATTACTTATTCTTTTTGTTGTTTTTAAAATTAGATATGGTTTCATATCTTAAGGACTTAACAATTAGGCTAGGAAGAACTAAATACTTTCATGGTAATGGATAATTTGTACACTTCTGCACCATTATGCAAATTCCATACATTGTATTATATATTTATGAGAATATCAATTATTTAATAATACATTGTATCAAAATTATGTGATATTAACTGAGAAGAAAAATAATCTATGTTTAGGAAATAGTTGTATTGCCTTCACTGTCTGGTATGTGGGAAGAAAGGAATGCTCATTTTATCTGCAGAAAAAATGCCAAGATTCTTGATAGAAGTCTTCAAATTATTTGAATAGCTTTTATTCTTAAGAATTCAAAGGGATTAAAATGAGGATCAGCTTTTGAGACTCAAAAGAATCTCACCAAGCAAAAAAAGATTCTTTTAAAACTTAAATTCAGAGTTGAGTATAATTGTCTAAATTTAGCTCGTGAAGTGCATAAAATAAGCTGTATAATACCCAAAATGCTCCTTAGAAAGATGAGTTCATGTTGAAACATTTTTCAAAAATAACAGAAGAAAGGTTTATAAAGTTTTTTTTTTTTTTAAATTTAGGCTTATGCTTTTTATTGTTGCTCTTGCCTAGGCTAAAAACCTCTTTAAGAAGAAGAATATTAATATGGAAGTAATCTTCACTATTAAACTCTTCTGGAATTTAAAAAAATCTGCTGATGTTATTTTCATGCAGTGTCAAAAAAGCACAATTTTTACAGAATGTTTTCATTAACAAAAGAAGATTGCTTTGTTTGAGAGTGACAGTATCTCTGTGCTTCATGGCTACTACATTATTCATCTCTAAAGCTCACATAGCAAGTAAAATAAAATAAAACAACTGTTGATGGTTGCTGTGTTGAAAACACAAAGAAGCAGAGTGAAGTTGTTAAGATTAAATGATTTTTAGATTTGCCTTTATCCATTGGTACTATATGGATAGTTCCTTGGGAACAGGGTTGAGACAGGACTAACTCTTCATATCAAAATAGAGTTTGGTCTCAGTAGTCCCAAGACAGGCACAAGGCTATAATACACACAGAAGACCATATTTATTCTCCCATTATTTACTCCTCATTCTGTGTGTTTCTACCTCTCAAGGATTTATCATATTCTGCTTTAATGGTTTACTTCTCTCCCTTCCTAAACTAGAAGCATCAACATGTCAGGAGTATCATTTTGTTTACATTTATAGCCATTGCCCGAACTAATATGGTAGCTTACACATGCCCAAGGTCCTGTACACATCTGAAGGAGGGTGAAATTAATAGGTCTTGACAGCACAATCTCATTCTATTCCAAAGGGCAGCAAGGATGGATTTAGGAGGGAATCTTATAACGGGCAATATGCATACATGCCCCATCCAATCAACATGGTGCAGGACGATTTTACAAATTTAGAACAGTATTATTATTTGTATTTTAGTAACTAAATTTGTCTTTGTTTAACCCAGTGTCGCATCAATGGAGATGTCCTTTTCAGAGAATAATTACAGAGCATAGGCATATGACAACAGCCCCTATACTTCTAAAGTACTCCTGCCTTATTGAAGCATGAGCTAATGAGATTTCATTATCAGGTTTAACTTTCAAAATATTTTGACTGAGATAGGTGATTGCAGGAATATAAAGGTGTTCTTGTATGCTTATGAAAGTGTCTTAAATACAGAAAAAAAATAATTGGAGTTCTAAAATCGAAGCCTGCTGTTTTGTTCCATGTCATAGGGCTGTCATCTTAAATTTCCTTGGTATTTCTGGGAAGGCTGTACATTTTAAAATTGTGTTTATTTATTTTACTTAATCACAGCTCTGAATCTATTGAGTGCTAAAATATGTTTGTTTATTACACATAACCATTAGATTGACAGCATGGCCCCATCCATGACTTCCTTCTGCGTTGGTCATCTAATAAAGTACGTGTTTTCCAGGAAATGTATATTGTGGAAATGTACATAAAATGTATTTTCAGATAATACCATCCATTTAAATTAATTAATGATATAACCAATTAATAGTAATTTGAGTCATTCCATTAGATAATGCTTCATTATTTTAGTTTTGAGAGTTTGATATTAAATAGAAGTTTCTATGATAAAGCTGAGTCCTTTGATCAAACTGTACTATAAATTGAGTATATTAAAATGTGATGAATCAGAATCCAATGCTTATTTATATTCTATCTCTTTTGCATATGATAATGCAAACAGGAAAACAAAATAGCCGACATTTTCATGCTGCATTTCTTGGTGCATTCTCAGTTCTCCGTGCCACCCACCACATGCCAGCCAGGCCCACTGTGCCTCCCACTTAGCGGGGCAGTAAATATTTTCTTTCTGAAATGATTCTGAAATACATGCCTCTCCTGTGCCAAGCTCTTATGGATGAATTTTCAGTTTTAATTTTTTTTTTTTTTTTGGATGGGAAAAGTAGTAGTGGAAGTGGGGAGTGAAGTTCCAGCCTTTTAAACTTGTGATACTTGTTATGAAATTATGTACCCAACGTGCCACATGTGAACAAACAAAGAAAAGAGATAAAAGCCGGATAATTTTCCTAGGTAAGGGTTTATGGCACTAGAGCAGGGCTTCTCCAACATAGGCATTTTTAGAATAATGCCTTCAGAACTGTACCATTTCATTCTATTCATTCCAACCTCTTGTCCCAAGTCCCCATAGTGTTAATGGGCAGGTTTATAGTATTCGAAGGCATTTTAGAAACTTCTTTGAAATACATCGGTCTTCCCAAGCCCACAGGATTCAGAAAGAAAGAATATGCTCACTTTGGAACACTCATTTTATAGAGCAAATTATAAATGTATGAAAAAATAAGAAACTTTTGTTTTCTGAATCTATTTTCTCTCTAGAAACCACTATAGTTTCATGTCCTCCTTAAAGAATGAAAATAATTTATTAAACAGCAATGATCCTCCCACCTCCAAAACCAGTTCACTTATAGGCCAGAGTCTTTAACCTTTAGAGACAAATCCAATAGAAACAAAGAAGGTTCATCAGCGTGAGATGAGTTATGCTTTTATTCTTAATCAGTCCTTTGTCATATAAAGCCGTGAACAAGATAACCAGTACAGTTAATGAAAAACTATGATGATACGAGTGGGGAGACCTGAGTCTAGTTTGGACACTGACTGACAGGCCTCTGTTTTCTCTTTCAGGGACTCATGCATCTCTTCTAGCTAAGTGCCATGGTCTGTATTCAACACATACTCACTGCTCTTGGGTTTCTGTTTGGAGCAAGGGCAGAGCTCCCACTGATTATGGAAACCAAATTCTTTGTCTGTATTCAAACTGTGGTCAGTGAATAATTCAGTGCTTTCAGAGAGGATTGGACATTTCTTAATAGAAAGAATCATCTCCTCAAAGTCGTATTCTTCCGGCTCAATAGGCAGTCTCAGAACAGAAGCTTGTACATTTCTCATGTTGGTCTCTGAACTTTATTTTTTAGGCACCCTACCAGTAAAAACATTTTCCACATGCATATGCACTAGGTGTACACTTATTATAAATCACATACATATATGTAGAGTATAAAAAAGAACAAAAGTAGAAATTAGAAATACATGAGATAAATTAAGTATTTAAATATTTCATTAATAGCATAGCTTTTACTAAAATATTATTGTAAATAATATTTTTATTGCAAGCCAAGTGACTAAATAAGCTCCCATATATATGACTATGGGTTAATGCAGTGATTCAAAGATCTGATTCTAAGTGCAGTTTATTTTATTATATTGATAGTAAAATAAAAATCAGTACTCCTTCGAGTTGCATTTGTCTGTAGAAAGTAATATTTTGAATCTTCAATATCCTCTCTCTACAAATACTGAGGTTCCCATAAGCTCAGAGAAAATTTTGATAGATGAAGATATGCTTATAATATTTCCATATTATATTCCATATTATAAAATAATGAATATTTCAGCTCAAAAATTTTTACAAATATCATCTTTTTGCCTTGAATCAGAGTAATTTTCTTGGACAAATATTTCTATAAAATAAAATTTTCAAATTATCAACTTTGAAAATTGTAAAAATTTGGCAATAGTTGATTATTTTGGACATTTTATCAAATATTGGTACTGTGTAATTACTGGTCATCTCAATTTTATTTTAATCTCATACAGCGTATAAAATTATCCAATAAAAAATAAAAGCAGTGTTAAAAGATTCTTCCCATAAGCTAATCCATTTCTAAACACAGAGAATTTAAAAATTAAATCCTGAAGTCCATTTGATCTCTCAATCTCCTTGTTCTTGTGAATGTTTTTCTATTCTGGCTCATCTTCAGTAATTGCAATTGACCCAAAAAGCCAACCTTGTTTGGGACTGTATTATTAATAACTGAATACTTTGAATAAACATTCATAAATGTTTTTGAATATTTTTAATGTTTTAGTGTTTGAATATTTTAAATATTTTTGAATTAAAAATCTAGAGAACTTGTGTATAAAGACACAGGCATACACATATATGTCAATTTTGACAACTACAGCTGTATTTTGATTAGTGCAATATTAGTACAATATTGAAACTAGAAAGTAGTTTGGATGCATTTATGAATTATAATTCATCTCAACTGCTTCCAAATACATTTATTAAGAACATTGTTTTTATTCCAAAGCTGTGCTACAATAAAATTTGTATTCATATTATCACTATGAAAGCAAATGGTTTTTTTGTCAGTGATGAACTTTTTAACTATGTTTACAATAGTATTCAACGTAATATCATGTTTCAGTTTCAACAGAATGAGCTTCTAAGAGCTTTGTTTCAAATACATAAATTAGATTTTAAAATCCAAATCATTCTGGGAATTAAATTTAATTGATTTTCTATTTTCATTACTAGGTGTCTATTTGAAGCATTTATGACACTGGATCATTTAACTGTTTGTGAGGATCATTTGCTAAATTGGAGGCAAGAAATTAATAGCTCTTCTCATGTGCCCAAGAAAACTTGGAATAAAATAATGCTCAGAATTAATCTAGGAGTCAGGCACCTGATATAAATGCAAAGTCATGCTTCACAGAGTGATTTATAAATTTCCCCTCCGCAGCTTCACATCTTAAATCATTGTGTTCAGGTACCAGCTTCTTAACACAACTGCCAACCTTTAAAAGGTTGCTAATACTTCCTTAGCAAATTTGTGCTTTCTGGTTTTCATGTGACCAGGTATATTATTATGATCCTCAGTTGACAAACATTTTGAAAATTTACACATTCATCATTAACTACTTCGAGAAATGGAAATGTGGTACTTAACAATTTTCATTAAACTTGAGCTTAAGGGCTAATTTCTAGCAAAATGGTTCTCTGAAAAATAAAAGGTTTTGCCAAAATAAATTGTATAAATAATTGTGGATTTGCACCACACGATCAATGTGAAAAAGCACTGCAGCAGGAGTGTTCAGACTTCTCTTGATTTGTTCACAAACAGAACTGCTCAGCCTTTATTTCCCTCATATATTTCACCTACGGCTAACCTATCATTCCCTGTGTTTCCCACTGATCCCTATGACTAGTGGCCTGACCACTCCATCAGACTCTGAGAGCACAGTATTTAGCAAAGGCCATGGCACATCTCGTGGGTACAGCATGTGGCCAGAGTGGCAACAGCATCAGATACTTCTATTACCACCTTGGTCTGTCCTTGGCAACAGGTGTTGAGTAGGCTCCATTTGCCTTTGATTATACTGCCTGCTGTCTTTGTAAAGAGATTTTAGTTTAGTAATATTTTGTTTGGAGAGGGTTAGCAACAGAGGCAGGTCACTACTGGTCTTCTTTAGATTTAACCATGTGTTAAAAATGAGAGATCTGTTTGTTGCACAAGTTTCTTACATGCTACTGGATATGGCCATGCCACGAGCAGGAAGTAGAAAGCAGAGAGCTGCCAAATCCATCCTGGCTTCTTTAAGTGCAATTGTTAATAGTGATACTTCATCTCAAAAGGAAAAACTCAGACAAATACTTGGCTAGGACTATCTCAGGCAAACCTAGATGATCCCAGGCAAATCAAGAATTATGACCATTTTTAGGCTGGGCGTGGTGGCTCACGCCTGTAATCCTAGCACTCTGGGAGGCCGAGGCGGGCAGATTGTTTGAACTCAGGAGTTCGAGACCAGCCTGAGCAACAGCAAGACCCCGTCTCTACTGAAAAAGTAGAAAGAAATTAGCTGGACAACTAAAAATGTATATATAGAAAAAATTAGCTGGGCATGGTGGCGAATGCCTGGAGTCCCAGCTACTTGGGAGGCTGAGGCAGGAGGATTGCTTAAGCCCAGGAGTTTGAGGTTGCTGTGAGCTAGGCTGACACCATAGCACTCTAGCCTGGGCAACAGAGACTCTGTCTCAAAAAAAAAAAAAAAAAAAAAAAAAGGATTATGACCATTTTTAGTCCTCAAGCTTAATGTTTTAATGGTATTAAAACTCTGGCTGCTGCAATGCTAACCATGAGAACTTAATTCAAACTCAGGAAGGTGAGCAGGCAGCGGGGAGGTGGTTCTTGGAATCTTCCTCGTCCCTCTCAGACTTTTGCTCACATTTCATCTGCTCATGAGGCAGGTGTCTGCTAATGTCTCACTGTTTAATGTGTGTTACTTTCCCAGGCATATCATGGCCAGAACTTGCACCCTAAGTTCAATGTAACTCTCACTGCCCATTCCCCTGGCTCTGTTCCTTTGCAGTAAAATATTCTTCTAAGGAAGAACATTCTCAAGTTGTTAATCTTTTCAGTTGTATGGCATATGTATATTATTCACATTACCAAATGTCAGGGACCGTAAAGACTGCCTTTGACAAAGTTTGTAAAATTTGTTTAAGCTAGATCTTAGTAGAGCTTCCGCATTTATTTTTCCACTGAAAAATATTTACAAATAAATGCTTATGTGGTTAATAACAAAGTATCTATGAATTCATGTTATTGGGATATCCTAGAGAGTCTGGATTATATTTTAATTCAGTAATACTGAGATAAAGATGAGCCAGAGATGAACTGATTAAATTTTAGGACAATTTTAGTGGACAATGATGTGTTTTCATGTGTAACTGCTAATACAGTATCTCTTCATCAGTTAAAGAAATGAGGAAAAGACAGTGATAGAAAAGTTAAAAGAGCTTTTCATATTCAATTAGATTTTGTGTTAGGTAGATTTAAAATTACCAGTAGCTAGAGATGTTTGCTTTAGGGTTTATGAGTTATATAATGCAAGTATTATTGTAAACCCCAAATAAACTGATTTTCATCCAGACGCTGACTTGATTCCAATAGAAGGAGAATCAATTTAGCAGGCTTCATCTATATAGAGATGTTAAAATTGGCCTCCTTGAAGTGCCCTCTCCCTTTTAATTTGTTATACCACCTTGGAAATGTTTTTATTTCTTCAATATCAAATTTCTTCTTTTTGTTGTGAGTTTCAGAGCAGAGATAAGGTTGGAAGCATTTAGGAAACTTTCTAGCTTAGCTTAAATATCCATACAAGGATGAGGTAATCCCTGGCCAAAACTTTAGGATCTTTGGGGTCTCTGAGATCATTATGGAGCTGGACTAATGTCTGGCCAGGGAGTCCAAAGGAACTTTTAACATAAAGATATGGAGGAGGTGAAATTCTATTAATGTGGACTGATATCTGATATAAGAGTACTCAAGAAGACCATTTTGGAACTTATGGGATATTTGGGCATTATTCTATGCTATCAGAAATTCCCTAAATACTGCTATTAGCCTGGGAAGGAAACTAAGATTAATTGAGTGTCTACTATGTGCCAGGTATTTCACATACCTTGTCTCATGCACTCTTCATGTGAACCTTGGAAGATATATGTTAGTATCTCCATCTTAAAATTACATATTTTACCCCACACTGTGAGTCACACATGGATTGGGTAGGCAAGTAGGATTTGAACTTATCTCTCTTGGCCTTCAAGGCTTGTGTTCAGTTACCACACAAACTGGGTCCTCCATTGCTCACCTTAGAAGATTTCCTCCTGATGCTACTCCTGGTCTCCTGGATCCTTGCCCATGAGAAATAAAGCATGGGAGAAAGATAGCTATCCTGGACAGACTTCCTCTACCAGCTGTATAAGGCCGATATAATTTAGGTTTTCAATTTTGCTGGCTATTTTGGGAAATATGGCACATTCCAATAAATAAATGCAAAGTCCTACTCTAAAAAAAAAGATAAGAAACTAGTGCAGCAAACAAGATGATAGATCATGGTTAGAACGTGAATACTTTCTGTAAAGTAAAATCCATTTCACCCTATTCTTCCATATAACACTGGATTTCCAAAACATGTTAAACTCACTATATAAACAAAATTAAGACCTCATTTTACTTTTCTTAGGAATTCTTTGATGCTTTAGCTATTTCATGTTATTTAGCAGGTTATGAAATATTGAATATTCTTTATATCCCATTTTTTCCTTGGGAACAATGGTCCTTGACTTTTTGGTAGGATAGAGCATGGATTTACTTGGAGAATTATTATTGGAGATTAAAATATTGAAATTCTCTGATCCACATGTGAAAAAAATTATGTTTTCAACTGTCTTTTATTAATTTCTCCAGTGTATTGGAAAAAGTATATAAGTTTACAAGAAGCAAAGCCAAACTTTGACATCTAAAGTACACTTGAGATGATTGGTGATGGGATATGATTTTTTGAGATTAGATGATTGAAAATTAAATATCATTTTTAATAGATCACGACTGAATTTTACAAATTAAAAAAAGATTCTGAATCCTTTGTTACTGAAAGCTCTTAAAGAATCAATGTTAAGTTAATACCATAAAGATTTCACCTTCTGTGAAATTCTAAGGAGTGTAAAATATCACATTAAAAATATAAATACATTCGTTAAATAAGTAACAATCCTAATTTTCTTCATGGTAGAAATTAATTTCTTATTTAATAAATATAGTACTTATAATGCAGTTATGTTTCCTCATCTACTATATAGTATAGGCTTTGAAAATATTCTGGTGCAAAAAATATTTATAACTAATCTCATATGTCAATTTTGCAATTTAATAAAGAGTAATTACATTTCAGAGACCTTTGGAGTATATTCAAAGCATAATTCCTTTAAATAGTATTTTAACTATTATTTCTGTGAACAGTTTGAACTCAGAGAGGGAATGACCAAACTATATCATTACCTAGGTTAACAACACCAATGATATTAGTAACTAACATATATCGAGTGTTTGCTGTGAGCATGGGACAGTTCTAAGTTCTTTATTTTATACGTCATTTGATACAACAACTTTAAGAGGTGATTAACCCTTTAAACTGGTAAAAGAACTAAAGCACAGAGAGGATACATGACTTGCTTGTGCTAGGATACAGCTAGTAGGTGATAGAGGTGGGGGCGATTAAAAATTAGGCCATGAAAGCATGGCAGACATGTAGGATCCCAGTGCTATTCCCAGTAGAAACTAATGTTGCTGATTCTGTATATGTTGCCTTCCTGGAAGGACAGCCTCCTCTCCTGCTCACAAACATAGAAGCACATACACAGACATAAACAGACTCACATACAGACATTGTTGGCACAAGACAGGCTCCATCACCTTTAAAGGCTATTTTCCTTTAATGGAGACTCTTACTCATGACTGAAGGTGGGCAGATGTGAGAAGAGAAAAAGAAGAAACTGGTAAAGTAAGACTCACTCCCTTTGCTTCACTATATCCTTGATAGAAGTCTAGACAAGAGATGAAGATCTAAACTTCAGATCTGAAAGAGAGAAGGTGCTCTTTCACATGGACTGTGCTCCCTAATCGGAAACGTGAGGAAATTTCTGGAGCTACATATAAGGAAGTCCTGAGGTGGCAGTAAGATTTCAGACTGAATTGGATCTCAGCTCAATTATACTTACAGTTTGTTGTCTATAACTCAGTCAGTAACTGTGCCCACCTTCATGGGAGGCTGGGGAATGCGGTCTTTCAGTAATGGGCCCAATTCTAAATGGGGATTCTCTTAATTTGAGAGAAAAGGAGAGAACGGATGTTTGGAAGGCAATTAGCAGTCAAATGCTCACCTACTGCCTGCCTCTTTATTAAAGATGAAAGCTTTGGCTTAATTTTTTGCTATTCATTCTTGCATACTGTTAAGCAGAAGCCTGCTGGAAAGTCTTAGGCAAACTTCACTGATGCTTTTAATGAAGGGGGAGTTTTGTTGATGATTAAAAAATAAAGAGACCTGCTATTTTTAAGCTAGAAATATGTGTGAAAAGTGTCAGTTCCTCTTTAAGCTTATTCTGACCCATTGGTCTTTTTTTGTCTGTAGATCTTACTCGATTAGAAAGGTGAGATCCTGGATTTAAGGAGGTTCTGATGGAGTGAGGCCCACTTAGATATCGTAAGTTGCCTCTTATCACAAACATGATTTTTAGAAAGTCATTACATTTAATCAGACTGCCAGAGACCGCATTTTTACAAGAGAGATCACAAGAAAGGTCGAATTCTTTATCTAAGTGGTGGGCAAAAGTCCTTAACCAGCAGATATTTCAATTAACTATACAGTTATCTTTAGATGTGCTGAAAGTATACCCCATCCTGCACTAACTGTAAAGGTAATTTTTCTACCTTTCTACCAGTTTTTTATAAATTGATTAGTGTGTTTAATTTTGTTTCCAAATGTGAGGGTATAAAATCAACAAGTAGAAAAAAGTCTTTGTTCTTATTATTCAAAGATATTTCATATGATAGTAAGACAGACAGCAACTGCTCATGAAAAAGGGAACAAAGACTATAAACAGACAAATCAGAAAAGAATGGAGTATAAACATGACAATAGTTCTTTCTTATCGAGAATTAATAAGTGGTATGCTGTTTAACATATTGTTAAAAATTTTAAAGATATACATTTCTGTATTTCAAATATCCATGAGAAACATGTTTTTTGAGAAAAAAATTAAGAAACATGGTATGCAGCTTTCTCATTAAACTCCAGAAAACAAAGTTAAGAGCTCGTCAGTCAAAAATCTTATGTTATGGGAAAACTGGATAGCCACATGTAGAAGACTGAACCAGGATCCACACCTTTCACCTCTCACAAAAATTGACTCACGCTGGGTAACAGACTTAAACCTGAGGAGTGAAACTATTAGAATTCTAGAGGAAGATGTTGGAAATACTCTTCTAGACATTGGCCTAGGCAAAGAATTTATGAAGAAGACCCCAAAGGCAATCACAGCAACAACCAAAATAAACAAATGGGACCTGATCAAATTAAAAAGCTTCTGCACAGCCAAAGAAACTGTCACAAGAGCAAACAGACAACCTACAGAAT